>JNDT01001591.1:0-21223 GCA_000697055.1 Saksenaea vasiformis B4078 | reverse complement strand
AGCATCTGCCCACTTGGCAACTCTACGATACCAGATCGAAGTGCGAATTTGTTACTCGTTGAAAACAGGTGTGAGAAAGCTTTTCTTATTTCACTATGGGAAACCCGGTTCGTGATTGACTACTTCTCCTTGAGTAAAAGAATAGTCCACCAGCAACCTGTACCACACTAGTTCCTGGTGGACTATTTTGTACTCAAGGAAAAGTAGTCAATCAGGAACCGGGCTTCCCATAGTGTTTATCACTCTATCCTTTCTGATTTATCACTCCATTCTTTTCTTATATATCACTTCATTCTTTTCTCTTTTCACTCTTATGTTCTTTCTTTCCTAACAAGACTGATGTCCAGAACCGTGCGTGAATTCATAAGAAGAAGGAAATTAGAAAAGCAAAGAGGGCTACTTGAAGAAGCTGAAAATGCAACAACTGATGATGAACAGCCCCGTAAGTTTTTCTTTTTTTGGTTTTGCTTCAAGTCGTGCATCTGACCTGTATTCTTTCAAGCTCTCAAACGGAAGAAGCGAGTGAAAGGTCGACAGACCAGGAGACGGCAAATTTGGAAGAAGCCCCATGGCCAAGCCAGGACTCTCAGAAAGTTGCTGAAGAGAGCCGAGTTCCATGGACGTTTGCTTACGGTCAATGTCGGGGAAGGATTCACGATCCAGGTCTGTAGTACGTACGGTCATCAAGGCATGGAAAATGTAGAGATCGACGATTCGAAATTACATAACGTAGCAGTCTGTAACAACCGCTCACGTATTTGGCAAGGAGATATCAATGTCGGTCAAAACATTCACGCCTTGGCAATGCTGTCCATTCTTGCCGACCATACGCCAGACTCACGTCCACGTGTCCTGTCTGTGAACGTCGAAGATCAAATAATCCGAGCAACAGAAGCTCGCGACGATTAGACTATGTCGTAAGTATAACAAAACATCAATTTCCCATTTTTGGTAGTTCGCTAACGACATTTCTTTTTTTCTTTCCTTTGCGACATTCATTTTCGGAAAAACAGTAGTAGTAAGAAAAATGACAGAAAAAAATAGTAATAAAGAGAAGAATGACAGCAAAAGAAAAAGAAGAAGCACTGAAAAAAAAGAATGGCAGTAAAAAAAAGAATGGCAATGAAAAAAGAAAACGGCAGTAAAAAAAAAGAGCAGCAGTAAGAAAAAAAGAGCGGCAGTAACGTAGCAGTATTGCTACATAATATCTGTATTTCAAATAGATACATCTTACGAGTCTGTATTTTATACATCACCGATTTACAATAAATACAGACAGAAACTGCGATAGTGTCCGTTGAACGTTCTTTCACGAATTCATCTTGTGTCTACGTTTTCTCTATCAATTACGAATCGTTATCAACTGCAATTCTAAAGTGTGAGTGATAATAAGGATAACACGCTATTATCCCATGATGCACCGGTGCATATTATTACAAGTAAGGAAAAAAAAAAGAACGGCAATGAAAAAAGAAAACGGCAGTAAAAAAAAAGGAGCGGCAGTAAGAAAAAAAAGGAATGGCAATGAAAAAAAAGAGGAATGGTAGTGAAAAAAAAAAGAATTAAAGCGCTACTCTAACATCTTTTTCTTTTTCGTTTTACATTCTGGAATGGTCATGGTCAATTGCCGGCATTTGCTGCTGTAATTGCTACATCTTCTAAGGTTCACCTACTTGCTACTCAATTGCATGTTATATTACTCTGGTCAATACAGCCAAGACATGCCTCATTACTGAATATGTCAAAGTTCATTAACCAAGTACTCTCGAACGAAGGAAGAATTGTTCATTTCTAATTTGGTAAAACACATACTCTTCGTCAAGTATATCGCGGCGCTTTGATGAAACATCCTTTTCTCTACTGTATAACATGGATGCCGACACGCTCAATTTCGTAAGACTTTGGACACTGAATTTACTCCTCTGGAAGCGGCGGATATGTAAATCAAGTGAAAAAGAACAGGTGCTGTTTATTCAGTAAAATGTAACAAAAAATGCCCCGGTAGACAGCTCCTACTATTTAGAGCTTCGATGCATAGTGTGCGGGTTGATTTGTTCCATGTTTCGCACGTATCTCTGCTACAACTCCACTTTTTCCTGCCATATTCGAGCGGAGTCCATGTCGATTTCTGTATCACTTGGTCCGTGCATTTCTCCTCCCCTCCCTTTTCTACTTGTTTGACCCTGTGTTCCAGTCTTTTTCTTTCCAGTTACAACACTCAATGAGTAGGTGACAGGAGAAGTACACTGACTGCCAAACATTTATACACTAAGATTAATGCTTTAATATAGACTATACACGTAGATGTATATGAAGATCATACTCGTAACGTCTCGGTCTTCTATATGAAGCTGAATTGCTTGCGGAACTGCCAGAAAAATGAGCCCGTTTCAGGGTACCGTCTAAACACTTAAGTATTCTGGCAGTGGATTGTTGGAACGACCCGAAAATCCTTCAATTATCGGCTGGAGAAAGTCTTGAATGATGAAAAGCTTATAAAGTGTCCGTGAACTGAGTATCAAAAATCAGGCCGTAGGGTACGTGAGACTCGGTTAAGGACATTTTTGTTCTGTGAAAAGAATAAGGCACTGAATTATAATCTGCTATGCAATTAAGCGAACTGACGGAGTAAAACTGAGTATACGTTGTGGCAGTTAATGTACGACGAAGAAGTCCGCGTACAATAGCTTACAACACTCCGGACGATCTACAGCGCAACGCATGATCAATTTACAAAAATACGTGACAGCGTTAACCAGAAATCAAAACGCGCCCTTCAACATGCCGAAGCTGGGCGCGTCCACACTGATGAGTTGAAACGAGGATGTGACCAAATGCTGGAAGGTTAACAACGAAACCGATGGATTCATCATGCCCATGGAGCAGCCACCGTAAACTACGGTCAATGCTCAAACTTCCAATGCCATCATGGACGATGGACAGCCATAGAGTTTATTGAATTGTTCAAGAGCAGAAATGGCCGGATGAACAGGCTGTCGTGTCTGAGATATAATCTATCGCTGTGTTAATACAGTAGACGTGGTCTCCGATCATATAAATACAGCCATAGCTAGTAATTAGTTCCTGGTCTACTTTTCTACCGAAATAAACGACATCCTCAGTCTCACTATACTTATCAGTTCCAGTCACGACACAACACACAGGCAGTCATGTTGGATAGAAGGGCAAAGGAATATCTTTTCAAAAGGCTATGGTTGGGAATAGTCACAGCACTGTGATTACCGATGACCAACAAAGAACGCGGCTGTAATATCCGTTGGCATCTTGAATGGTTTCCAGGAAAACCAAGACCCTGTTGACACGCCGCTGATGACATTAGCAGATCCTGCCTCACAGCTTGCCTCGTATACACTCTCGTCTACAGATATCCACTTCCCTTGCTTCGCACCCGATATCCTACCTTTTGAACTGCTTCCCAAAATTCCGCCCCTCATCATTACATCGCTGCGGCTATTGGGCCCGCATATGGCTAGTGCTCTGCCTCATAATTCTGGAGCTCGATTATTACTATCATGCCACCGAAGGCCCAATCTCGGAGCGCAAATATAGATACTCTCTGTTTATTTGCATGGACGCTAATTACCCCGCCATTCTCATCTCGTATTAAAGATAGCTAACAGATCTATTATCCCTCCATATAGTGTCTCTCCTTTTCTTCTATTGTTCTATTCCTCTTCATTTTTTGTCACATTACCTTCATCCTTTCTTTTCTCTTTTCCTCCATTTCAATAAATCGGGTTCTTTATTCTGCCTTTACGTTGCAGATCGGTCAAGAGCAACGAAAATTCAATATACATGTGTTCACTGTCATTAAATTAAATTGAATATCCACTGTGCCTCCAAATTTACCCCATCCGATCAAATAATCAATAGCTCTGTCCCCACTAGTAGCGTGTGCGCTTTCGATAATGCGACAGTGGTATTTACAGTGTGCATAGTTTATCCTCATGCTGTAGCTGCTGAATATGACTGACTCTTAGCTTACCTGATTATAGACGTTGCAGGAAACATAGAATCTAGCAGGTACTAGTTCGATGCTTGATCCAGGAGATAACGTATGACTGGGTGCACACCCCGTTGATCACGCTATCGCAAGCCACTATGCTTAACTCCGCCATTGCGACCGGGTGAGACGTTCGGGTTTGATGCAGTTCTTCAGCTAAAATATCGCTTCTACAAATATGCAAGCGGATAATGCACAGGCCTTCTGTGTCGAATGCAGAGATCAAGAGGTGATTATTTATAACATTTTTGGCGATGGAGACATCCGATCCGAGCATTTTAGATGAGGAAACGTCCCAGCTGCTGCTTTCTTTTTGCTCTGGCGCGATGCATCGTCGATGTTCGAAGAAAAAAAAAAGAAAATAGCGCCTAAGTAACATTTGTCCTTTAGGCCTCGATATTTTGTGAACAATGCGATGAAGATTTCTGCGAAGTTTGTCATGGTTAGTTAGAGAAAAACATACAAGGCGGGCGCTTACTTGTACTTTTTACATAGCCATGCTTCATCGTACTGGCAATCGTCGCAAACACATCATCAAGAATCTCAAGGTAGCGGCATCTACGAACGGAGACAGCGATAATGCCTTGAAAAGTACCGCGACTTCCTTGAATGCAACTGCCGTAAGCAAGTGTGACGCCAAAACGCCGAGGAGGTTTCTGATAGATGGGAATAGGACGAGACAAATAATGGCGAAGCAACCAACCTATTTATGAACCTGGACGGGACGGTAATCAATGGAAGTGGACCGACATTTGGAGAATGGATGACAAAACGGTAAGATGGTCTAACATCGTACGTATTTGCGATTAATCGGTTGTTCAGGGCCAAATTTGTTCCATTGAGACTGGATGCTGAAGAACGTAGTTTGATGCGACTGTAAGTGGATGTGTGATAGGTTGGGTGTACTAAAATGGGACGTAGACTTGAGGCAGCCCTTAATGTCTCGGAGTACACAGGTGCGTCTAATTTGCGTGATAGGTCAAGGGTCATGCTGACTATTTGATTTTCAAGACAAAATTGATATCATTTCATACTCGAACAAAGGGAAACGTATTGTCACGCAGATCCGGGATCTTTGTGCAATTATTTCTGGTCTCCTTGCTTCCGGAGACTACAAAGTAGGTGCACAGCTGTTTGCAGGACAAAGCGTGAAACAGAACGAGGCGTTTTTCCAACGTGTGTTTGAAGTGGGTAGACGGTAAGTAAATGATCCCTTTGTGTTTAGTACTTAAAAGGCAAAAGTTTCAAGATCATGAATCCCGAAAAGATGCGAGCGACTTATGGAAAATTGATGTATATGCTGATGGTAAGCAGTATTATGGAGGAGAAAGGCAAGTTTGACAAGAAGAATAGGACTCTGTCATTCCAGAAGTTGAAGAGACTCTCGGTTTCTCATGCGTTATTCCGATTAAAACTGTCTATGACTTTTTAAAAGGAAGAGACTGTATTGAGTTATTGCACGATGACAACATTGCTTTAGCAACACGGGAAATTTCCTCAGAGTTTAAGACCCGAGCACAGATCAATGCCGAAGTACAGCGCAAGAAAAGTACCATTGAGGCTCTTTGTCAAAAGTACGCAAACGAAAGGGTATCTGCGGAAGAAATCGCACGTTGCCTAGCATCGTTATCGGATAATCATGCCTATTTGAAAGCAAATAGGTAGGTAGGCTAAATTTAAGGGGCTATTGACTGATCATGATGTAGAGATCCTTGTGATAGGATGTTGAAGTATCTTTCAAAATACTTTAACCAAGCAAAGTCCGAAAGCGGCTATTCCCTTGCCATCATGGCTGGCCGTCACGGTCATCGCTTAACACATACACATTCTACACAGTATGCCTATGTGCACCAGTCCTTTAGTCTATGGCGGGAGATCATGCACGAAATGTTTATGCTGTGGAGCCTGGCTGACGAAGACTTGATATCTACCAGCCCGTACCGTTTGACGAACACTGGTCAAGGGTTGCAACGTATCCAGACATGTCCAAATGTTTCGCGAGAAATGCACAAGATCTTGAACCGCGCTCAGAAAAAGTGTGGCTCCTGGATTGGCAGTAGTGTAGTGCATCTCGGTGACAAGAATGTGCCAAATGCTTTTATGTTTATAGACAAGGTACGGAGATACTATCTGAAAGAGAATAGAGTGAGCCAACTTCTTTTAGTATAATCAAGTTTCCCGGATCTTAGCACCGATCGTCAATACGTTGGACAAATTAGATACGTTACAAGAGGATCCTGAAATAGCAAAATACATCGAGGAAATGTATGGAGGCGTTGATCGCTGCCGAAAAGATATTCTACGTAAGTAACCAACGCTAGCACAACAGGAGTTAAGCAATGGTTCATCCTAGATGATTTCTTCCGATATGGTTTTAATGGATCGGGTGCGGACAATTATTTCGATGCTGGTAGCTGTATTGACGGACGTCTCACCTCGGCTTGGAACTGTAATATATCAATACTGTCTTAGCGGTTGATCCTAATCGAGAAATGTAGGGTGTTCTCAAATTGAAAAGAAGAAATTCTTCCCTATTTTCTTACTAACGGTAGTGTGACACGAGCGAGAGTTCAAGTAGGATTACTAATTGTTTTCTTTTCTTGTCAATGTTAGGGATTTGTTGGCTTTGATGGAGGAGGATGGAATTAAGTTGTGAAAGCAGGCCGATCATAGAAAACAGAGAGAGAGTGTGTGTTGTAGAATCTTTTGAAATGAAAACATGTCTTTCAACGATGAATTAACACCATGTCATGTTCCTGAGGATGATGATCCGTAATATCTCGAAGAGAAAAAATAGATCGAGAAAGGCGGGATCTTGGTCACAATCACAAAACAAGGCGCATGTTTCCATATGTGAGCGTGGGACAAGTGGGAAAGTGACGGATGAAGAAAGCAACAACATGGGTTTGTAATCTTGTCGTCGATCCTGTTCCAACAATAGCTTGTCTGCGGGAGTGCAATAGCAACTAATGGACAGGGAAACAAAGAAAGAAAAAAAAGAAAAAGGATAGGCCAAGTTTCCACCCGATCTACGTGCTATATGGAGATTTCTTAAATGAAAAAAGGGTTCTTTTTTTTTGGGAGAAATGAAATATGGGACGGGTAGGCAAGTTATCGTGCCTACCTTATGGTTCTGAGGCCCTTTTATCTGCTAAGGCTCAGATAAAGTTTTGAGGTCTTATTGATAGAAAGCATAAAAAAAGCTTTCCGAGCTGAATGTGGAAAAGGGATAATCGTGGGGGTCCACTACATGGTATGGCATGGTCTGTGATCTGGTATCACGGATTATTTCTTGCCGATTTTATAGGTTCATGATGATATAATCATGATGATTGCTACACGATTTTTTATGCCCGAGGGAGCGAAGAAACGGATGCTTACTCAAGCTTTACCGGTAATGGATCTTTGGGAGGTTACGAACTTCCTTCCGGTGAGCCAACTTTTTGCTTGCATGGTAACGGCGTCAATCTTTGTTCTTTTGATCCTATTACTACGGTGTCCGCTTCTCCTTTTCGGGTCATCCTGCCGCCCCTAGGTCCTACCTCCCTACCCCTAATTGCCTTTCCCCGTCCCGTATCCTAGCCAGCTTGACCTATAAGTTGTCATACCTCGGCTCCTTTAGATCAATAATAAGTTATAATTTGCTTGATGATCATCCATCCTTGGCTATGACGATGATTATGAATTCAAAAGGATTTTCATCTACATGTTGTTCTATTAAAAAAAAAGAAGAAGCAAAGAAAGAGATAGAGGTTGTCTGCTCCGTTTTACCCTTCTCCCTTTGCGCAAAGTGTGTGCTCCAGTCTTTTTTGACAACGATAGGTTGTTTTTTTGCTTTTACCCTGCATTTTCTTTGTCAAAGTACAAGACGCATATGGGAGTTCCTTGCACATAAACAGCCATTCCCTAGTTCTACAAAAGAGGATCTCTGATACTTTCTTTTCCTCTTCTTTCTTGTCCGACTTTCTTACTTCTTTCCCTTTCTTCGTCCCTCCTCCAGGTAAAAAACAATAAAATCCGAGTTTCGGCATAAACAATCCATCGCTCGACCGCAAGTTGTTGACGCGAATCGTTGTTATTCTCTAGTCATTTCTCGCTTGAATGATCGCGAATCACTACGGCACTCTGTCGCATGCCATGCAACATCCACCAGTGACTCAGTATGCCTTGTAGCAACATGGCTAATGCTCATTGTTACTAACGCTTTCTTGCCCCCCTTCTTCAGGTCCGAAGCCGCACCACTGAAGCAACAGAGCAACGACAGCCTACCCGAACTTCAGCATCCCTCGCATCCTCCGCTTGTATCCCCTTCTGGTTCCGATCATTCCATTTCGCCAGTATGCGACGCTTTTTATCCACCCTTCACTCGCCCTATGCTTTACGACGATACTTTTGTCAACTCGCCCTATAGCCATCCCTCGACATCGTCGCCTGTCACCAGTAGTCGCATTTACGGAATGTATGCATCCCCATTCCAGTCGAAACGACCCCATTCTGTATCTCCTGCATCGTCCTTTGGTGTACTCCCTCATGCCGAAAGATACCACCACCGACATCAAAGTGCCAATGATGCCCAGTCGCACTTTTCTCTGTTCCAGCATGCGGCGCACGCTGATATTAATAGTAAAACGTAAAGCAGCAGCCTAATGTCCCTTATTCACTGTGATGATGTTGACGCTTTTTCTTCTTTTCTAGAAAGCATCTACGCTATAATATCGTTCTGCAAGGTAACAAAAAAAACACAAAGAAAAAAAGAGGAAGGAAGAAAAAAGACCGAAAAGTAGTTGACGTACCTTTTTTTTTTCTTTCCCCTTTGGACGAGCAGCTTCGACTGCTGTGACGCAGAAGACCGAATCACCTGTGACCTACCTGAACCGGGGACAAGCATATGCTATTCAACTTTCTGATAAGCAAAACTATGATGGGCGAATTACCAGCACTTTTGCCATTATGTTTCATGACCCCTCGCATCGCCGAGTTGCTCTGAATTACTGGAAATTTTGGATCGGCCAGCAGAAGGATCCTCAGCATGCCCGTGCGATTGATATAGGTAACAGGAAACGTGCTCTTTCTCTATTTCGGTTGCGCTGATCCTTTATTAGACGTGAATCAATCGGTCGGAATATTGCAAGTGCGCTATCCAAGTTTTGATCGAATTACATTTGAATGGAATGGCAGTCAGGGCGCCAAAATCTATGTGCGTTTTAACTGCCTCTCTACAGATTTCTCGCGCATTAAGGGTATTAAAGGCATTCCTTTACGTGCACATATGGAAAGCAAGGCAGATGAAAATGATGCTGCTTTGGAACAATGTTTTTGCAAAATTAAACTGTTTCGTGATAAGGTATGAACACAAAAGACAAGATTTGTGTCTTTTCTAACAAGTGGTAGGGTGCAGAGCGTAAGAACAAGGATGATGCTAAGCAAATAGGAAAACAATTTGAAAAAATTCATGGCATGTATTTTGTCGATCGTTTAACCATTCTGTTCTGACATGTTTATTTCTCTAACAAAGTGGATCGAGATCCGAGCTGCCATCCCATTTCCCTTATGTACAACCAACCGTTACCCTACAGTGTATTTGGCGAGATACCAACATCTCCTACCTTAGACCCCTTGGAGGATATTTCACTGGAACACAAGGAAGAAGTCGCCAATTTGGACATGTTGCCGTCTTGTTCTATCAAAGATTCGCCCTCGACACAAACTACTACCACTACCACTACCACTACCGCTACTACGACCATTCCCATCGATCATTCGCTGACAGACCCCCAGTTAATGCTGCCCAATGCATATCAAGTAGGGAGCGGCATGAAACGTACCCATACACAGATGGACAATGTATACGAAAGTGTTTCAAAGAGACAGCATGCATCAGGTGAAGACAAAGCACATTCCACGTTGCCTTGTATATTAATTTCTGATCCAGTTCTCACTCTTTATGTGGATATGTCCCAACGACCAACTTCTCCCACTGCCCCATTGTTACCGGATAATCATCTTCAACGGATTGATTTGACAAGATTAACTGTGCAGGAACTTATCTTGCGATTATCAATGACTCTATCACTTCATCCTAGCCAAGTATCGGATGTTGTCTGGCGGAAAAAGAAGCATGACAAACAAGAAGATGTATTGATTTTGGTCGAAGATGCGGTTGTGCAGCATATCCTTGAAGATACGGTGATGCGCGTGGATTGGGAGATCAAAGCAGATGGTACAGTACGATTGTTATTACAATTTTAGTTCCCATAACTTCTTTTAAGCTATGTGCTTGTTCCTTATTGCTTATTCTCTCTTCTTTATTTTTGATTATGCATGTATGCATTTTTTGTATGAACATGTCATTCGTATGTTAAGTCTATTCTCTTCTTTTTTCTTATTTAAAAAAAGATTGGGGAAGTAAAAACACAGCCGACTTAGAATATGTTCCCCATGTGTGATTGGGGTCGATGTATTGACATGAAGGTTATGTGGGGAAGCAGACCATGTGAATTAATGGTTGATCGATCAGAAAGAGAACTTTTTCTGCCTGGTGAGAGTCCCCATGTGAAAGAGGCCGAAAATGGATGGGGGAATTTGTCTTCCCCCACGTTGTGTTACCATGTACTATATATCGCACATAATTCTCACCTTACATGCGTTGTTGTTATTTCACATCATCTTTTCCTTCTCTCTTATTCTTTATCATGGCTAGTACTCTTCTTGATCAGTCCCATGGTCGTTATCTTGGTGGTGCCGCCATGGCCGGTGTCACGCTGCTGGCAGCAATTTATCGAGATCGCGCCGTCTTTGACAGCCATCGCCCTGATATCAAAACCCAACCTGGCTGGCCATTGATTGGTAACCTGCCGATCATTCTGCAGTGGAAAGATCAAATCCATGATTTTCTACTTGAAGGATTTACTCGATTGGATGATTTGACTCTGTAAGTGTCATTGGACAACCCCCCTCATGGGTGTTTGTTTTCTAAATGGGTCGTCATGCCCTTGTAGAACAATGTCCGCTCTTGGTATCCCAAGGCACGTCGCCACCTTGGATCCCCGCAATGTTGAACATATTCTTAAAAGTAAGCAAGATAATATAGGTTCTCTCCATGCTTTTTGCTAAAGAAGAAAATAGCCAACTTTGAGAACTACATCAAGTGTCCAGAGTTCCATGCATCGCTCACAGACCTCTTTGGTGACGGTATTTTTAACGCCAATGGCGAAAGTTGGAAGTATCAGCGCAAGACAGCAAGTCATATTTTCAATGTCAAGAATTTCCGGGATCAATTTACAGAGTATGCACTTTAAATCATCATCATGCAGCAACACAGATGAGCTCATCAATGTAAACAAAAAAAAAGTGTTTTTGTACAGGAAATCGATTACATGAGCGAGCATATTTGGGAACCTGCCGTCAAAAATGGTACCGTTGTGGATTTCCATGATGTAATGTTCAAGTTTACACTCGACTCCTTTATCTTGTAAGACGATACTTTTCCAGAAAAGCACATGTTTTCTAACAATGTTCGTACTAGGCTTGGCTTTGGCGTTCACCTTCATGCATTATCTTCGCAAGATAAGGTTCCATTTGCAGCAGCCTTCGATGAGGCGCAAAAAAATACGTTCCAGCGTTTCGTAAACCCTATCTGGCCTGTAACGGAAAGAATTCAAAAGGTGCTAATGCCTTGGAAACCAAGCATGAACGACCATCTACGAGTTGTTGACACCTTCGCTCGTGAGGTAACCGAAAAACGACGTGTCCAATTGGCAAATGGCGAAGTCCACAAAGATCTGTTGTCTCGTTTCATGAATGCTCGCAATGCTGCCGGTGAACTATTGAATAACAACGAATTGCGAGATATCGTCTTGAATTTTGTTATCGCGGGTCGTGATACAACAGCACAGGCACTGTCGTGGATGATGTACATGCTCATGATTAACCCACGTGTCGAAGCCAAGCTACTCGAAGAAATAGATGATATCAATGAAGCAGAAATGCATGACTCGCCAGCCTTGTACGAGATTGTCAAGAATTTAACCTACGCTCATGCTGTGTTCTATGAAGTACTACGTCTTTATCCTTCGGTGCCGTTGAATCAGAAATATGCACTCAATGACGATGTATGGCCAGACGGAACCCGTGTACGCAAAGGAGACTATGTGCTTTGGTGCCCCTACGCCCAAGGCCGATGTGAAAAGGTCTGGGGACCAGATGCTAAACAGTTCAAACCCGAGCGATGGATCGGCCCCAACGGAGAGCTCCGAAGAGAATCACAAGGCCAGTGGCCAGCATTCCATGGAGGACCACGTGTATGTCTTGGGCAACATTTGGCTACTCTCGAAGCCCTGGTAGCCATCATCTTCATGCTCAAGCGATACAAATTTTCTTTGGTACCTGGTCAAGACGTCACTTACCAAGTTTCATTGACTTTGCCAATGAAATATGGCATGAAAGTCATGGTAGAAAAGCGTTAGTTTTGATATATGATCTCATTAGTTATTATTGTTTATCTAATGTTTTGTAAATATACTCCTTTTTTTTTTTCCTGTACGGAAACTGAATATCGAGTGCATGTCATATATTCACTTTCCTAGAAAAATACTCATTACTATGAAACCGTGAACAAATAGCGCCTATTGGAGTTTTCCTCCTATGGTGTAAGACGTGCCTGTCATCGGAACTGTTTTCTAAAAAAAAATGAGGTTGCACGACGTAGGGTAAGTTAATGCATCTGCCCCAAGCAAACGATTTCCATTATGGGTTTCTGCTACTTAATTGCCGAAAGTAGATACGACTCTAAAGAATACCTGGTATACAACGATAGTATAGTCTTCCTAAGGAGCTAGAAAAGAAGATTAGGATGGGACCTCCTCCTTAGTTCGGCTGATTACTGCGCCCCAAGAACATATAATTCAATCTCAGCAAGATGTTCACATGAGCGGAACAACACCTTGGCCATCACAAAGCAGTCTGAGGTTGGGATCGCGATAGCAAGATGGTTATCAAGGTAACTGGACTAATAAAGAGCGCGGGAGTAGACAATACAATGGATGACTTACTCCTCAGGGATAAGGTGGTATTTGCCTCAGGAACCCCTGTGGCGCCGAGTCATTGATGCTCAGCGGAAGAGGACTGCTGCAACGTTTAAGACTCAATTTCACAATAACACGATAGAAGAACCTTTGCTGTGTAATGAACGGTTTGATTTCCGAAGGTGAGGAGAGATTGGTTAGAAGATATAACAGGCGGCGTAAGGCGTAAGAGAACGGCATTCAGTCTTCCCCCAAACAAATAATGATAATAAAAAGTTTTTCTTTTATGCAAGATCTTCCTCGGCATGTAGAGATGGTTCATCCTGACTAGAAATCAGTTTACGCTCTGCAGGGTACATTTTTTTCTACGTTCACATTATGCAGCTCCTTATGCCCTAAAAACGTGTTCGGTTGAGAAGACGTGTGCAGGTGTCCTAGTTCTGTAGAGAAAGGATAATCAGAAGCAGAGAATTTTGGACGTACTGACCAGGAAATTTGATTCAATTGAGCAACGCAAAACATATTACAGCAGACGTCCACAGAGATGAAGTATCAACGGACATTGAAATTGTATTTCCTATTTTGGCCATACCTCGTTTGAAATTTCCTGGACGTACGTTTTCCTTTTTCTATTGGGTCCTTCATCATCTGGCATGGCGAGTTTGCTAGTAGTCTTTGCAATGACATCGAGCTAACCGATTTGATAAATAGCTTCGTTTTATATTGGTACAAAATCGTCAAGGAAAGACGAGGCTAGCCAAATGGTATGTGCCTTACGAAGATGACGAAAAAATCAAGTTGAAAGGCGAGGTCCATCGCTTGGTCGCGCCGAGGGATCAAAAACACCAGAGTAACTTTGTCGAGGTAAGGTTTGGGAAAACAGGGATGTGTGCAACCTGATTATGAACCAATGGTCATCATGAGCAGTTCCGTAATTACAAGATTGTTTACCGCCGTTACGCTGGGTTATTTTTCTGCGTATGCGTGGACGCCAATGACAACGAGCTTGCATATCTAGAAGCCATTCATTTCTTTGTCGAAGTTTTGGATGCATTTTTTGGAAACGTTTGCGAGCTGGATTTGGTGTTCAACTTTTACAAGGTAACGGCAAAATAAGATGATGGGGATAGAACAACGGCTGATGCACGTGCACTCTGTTTGCTTGATATGTTCAAGGTCTATGCTATTCTAGATGAAGTATTTTTAGCAGGAGAAGTGGAGGAGACCAGTAAGAACATTGTGTTGACGCGACTAGACCATCTGGATAAGTTGGAGTAAAAACCAAAAAAAGAAAAAAAAAGGAAAAGGACAACCCACCAACCAAGAGATTATTTGCTGCGTTCACTACGAAAGTCTCACCTCTTCTCACAGCGAGGTGTGGATTATGGGCATGTACTCTCAAAGCCTCCAGTCAAATGAACTGAATACCTGGTGTATTTCACATCTGGAGGCAGAAAACGATGAGACCTAGCTAGAAGCCTCCGATCATGAACGGATGAATAAACATAGCACCAATCTACTTTACTCTACTGGGAGAGCATACCATTGATTGGTCTCTCATAGCGACGACGCATGAGGAGCGCGCACTGCCCAATGTCTGCTACTTTTTGAAATAGCGAACTAAATTTGACCGTTTCTTTCGGGCGACCTGGATAGATTTTTTTTTTTCAATGCAAGGTCTGAGATAACATGGTTGATTGACACCAAAGAGAGTTGTTATCAAGTAGCAAAGATGATCGGTTATTCATGATTTTGCATAATCAATTATGTACACAACAATGAGGAGGTAGACATTTTCTATTTATCAAGTACACATGCCATCTCATTGTAAGCGTATGAATCTCGCGAGGTGAGTACCACCTGGCTACATGGGCACCCGGGTACTAATCATAATAATACATCGCACTGCATACACATCTCGTCTGTTTATCATGACACATATGACCGTTTGAATACAAAGTAAATAGCAAGAGGATCTGAATACGCATAGTTCATATCAGTTTTCCAGAGTCACAACTACCTTCTAATCGTCTCCGACAATCATCACACCTGCTATAGATACGGTTTGATTTCCATTTACTCTACCACCATGATCGCTGGATTCAAATGTGCCAGCGGGTGTGCATGACTTGAGCACATGGAGACATCATTTCACGGAGGTACCGACGATTTCTATAAGAGAAAAAGGTCCTCTTGGATACGACGATCCAACAACCTCGTAAGATCCACAGCTCCAAACATATATCAGCTAATAAGAAAAGCGCTTGGTTTTTAAGCCAGTAAATATTATTTCTTCGAGCTAACGCAAGTTTACCATAACAATATGATTCCGAAGATAATTATAGCAAAGCAATGACGTGTCTGGCCGGTAAAGAGACAAGATTCGCAAGTGTGGTATCGGGCGAGATAGTGGTGATTCATGGCCTAATTAGTGAAACTAGATCACTGTCAATCTGTAAGGGTTCAAATGGTATATAAGACATGTCGAATTCGGTTTCCAGTCCATCAAACAGTTTGATGATATCGCCTGGCTCCAGAGTCTGTGTGGTATCTGGAGATACAGGACCTTCATCTTCGTACCTCAGTAGTTGTTGGAGATCTTCCAAAGCGTAGTCTGTTTTGGCCGTTGGCAAGCCCAACGGAAAAAGATTTACCTCATTACTAAACACTGTAGAGCAATGCGATGAGTAAAAGCAAATACTGTTAGGATTTGACTTACGTTGTTCCGGCATCGGATCGTTGTTTGCCGTACTGGTATTTTGAAGTGGAGGCTGCAGAAGATTCAACATATGCTCATCTGTTTGCACATTGGCAAAAGTCGACAACGCACCTTTGTCAGTCTCAGAATCACAGTCTGGTGAAGAATCGGTAAGAGGTGATGGCGCAGGATGGATGAATTCCTCTATTGAATTTTCGTTGAATGGGTACGAACACTACCGATGGAATATAGTTAATCACTTCCATATCAAACATATTATCATGCTTACCTTCATATTGGTACACATGAGCATTGTACTATCGAAATGAACTAGGAATTCTTGTAGCTGCGACTTGCACTGCGGGCAACGGTTACGAGAGACCTGCATGGTGAAGGATTAAGGCTCAGCCGCAGCGAAAGGTTCATTCACCACCAGTTTTCTTGTTGAAATTTAGACGGCGTTACAAATCACATGGACAAAGCAGGCAATTGGTGAGATATCAGCCTTTTTTGTGTGCTGTACTCTTGAATCTTGCGTGGAAAGCAGCATATTCACTATTACTCATATCCTTTGTCTGTAATTAGCCTGCAAGTCCTCTGTAGCAAACCGTATAAGCTGTGATGGTGCTCTTCGCCCATCACTAAAGTAAACAAAGCCTTTTGTTGCGACTCAGAGTTGCTCCTTTTCTACGGACAAACATTTAGAAAAGGCTAGAGGAAACATCAACAAATACAAATGAATATTTACGATTTCTACTTGTTGATTAGCCCCCGGTAACGGTGGTTTTTTGTAAGTGTGATCATCGGTAAGGTGAGGTAAAATGTATCAGCGAGAGGGTGCGCATGGATTGGCGCATATAGTACAGTAGCGTCTCCTTCCGGATCAGTATACCAGCAAATGTCTACATCTCCAAGATCGTCGATGTGTTCCAGTATTAACTGATTTTGTTGTGGTTGTCGGATTCTTCACAAAAAGATGGGCAGGCGACTTGTCTCAAGTTACTGTATTTACCTTCTTCCGCGCCGCCGCCGTCTTCTATCTCTTTAACATATTTGGCGAGGGTGGGGTAGCGAGGGCTCAACATTGGTTCATGTCAGTATGCTTATACTTCTTCTCACAAATGGTACATTGGCAACGTACATTTTGTTTTCTCTCAGCGCAAATTAGCCTGTCACACAAAGGTAACTGCAAGATCCTACAGGATCACACGTTGCGTGACAATACTCAGTTTTTCATTCGTTATCACTCTGACCACGCCGTTTCGCAGAGCAATGACATAAAGGGCTGTCATACAATAAATGTTAGAGTTCTATCTGCCGTTTCCTGAAATATGCTATAGTTAGGGTTTGTGAGACAGCTGTGCATAATAGAATTGTTTAAAGCAATAGTCAAACCTTGCGATCCTTATATATAGGCTCCAAAAAGGCTATTCTAGACATTCACGAAAAGGATAAAATGAGATAGGGCAATCAAAAGATAGACTTAGTGACCCTTTTGACATGGATTCAGGTAGCATTTGCTCCAACAAGCAGTTTCTATCTTTTCCTGCAGACCAAATCAGATTATTCAAATGAGCAAGAGTAATAATCATTTTGCCGTTTGACAGCCTCATGGAATGGATCTGTCATATGGGCGCATATACCCTGTGAAACCTTACAGTGTACAATGTCCTACTCAGATTGGGAACATTTTTGAAGGAACCATGCCCGACAAGGAAGGGAGAGGAAAGATAGATCAGAGATGTAGTGATATCGGAGGATACACTACTTTCTTTGGAATAGGCTCAGTCTATGTAAGGTTTGTCCATGTTACATTGTGTAGAAATACCGACAGTTCGATGAAGCAAAGCCATTGAAACAGTACATTCGCCGATTAACTTTAAGCTCGATCCCATCTGTTGTTTTTTTTTTAACCAATCATGATACATCACGCAGAAGGATGATTACTGTTGCAAGTATAGTGAATTCGGTTATTTAAATTTTCCGGACAGATGGTTTGGAAGCTATCACAGTCTTTCTCTATTTCCTTGGTTTTTTTGTTTGCTGCGGAAGGTATGGTTATGCGTGCTATTCATAGTGAAACGAGTGTCAGCACTTACAGTGGAATAAAAGAAGGCAGTGTGGTGTCACCACTTATTTTTACCTTTGTACAACGCGAACGCAGGACAGGGACCATTTCCAGCCACCATAGGTAGAAAAAGAGAAAACCCTTTCTCTTTCCAGTTTTCCTTTTTTCCCCTGAAGATATACACCCGAAAAGCAAAATTGAAACGGCAAATTATTTTCTTCTCTTTCTTATTACTTCATTGCTTCGTCATTTAACACATTTGTCTGCAATTACCTCTCAATGATTCCTGCACCTCCCAATCGTCTTTTACAACTCTTCGAAGCCCTCAAAGCTGAGTTTGATCAATTATCACAAGAAGCCATGATTTGTCGGAGTCAAAGAGATGATTATGAACATAAGGGCAAGCATATATCGCATATACTATGCCGTCTACTTCCCCAAAACTAAATCATCTTCAGTGAATACTCAGATACAAGAAATGACCATGTTTCAACAACACCTTATTGAATTGGAACGTGTACAACAAGTAATAAGAAAACAGTACGTTTTTTTACACATTTATCTTGAATCATCTCATACTTATCCGATATCTATGTAGATATGAAGATGAAATAGCACGTCTCCGTCTACAATTGGAACAGGTATTATAGAACATATTTAGAACCAAGTTATGCGACCTCGACTGTTTTAGATCTCGAGTGCTTCTGGTGGCCATATTCGTAAGCGTTCGGGGGGTTACATAGCTCCTCCTCCTCTTCCTACTCCACAACAGCCAATGATGGATCATCCATATTATCCGCCACAACTGCAAATTGCAGGTATCTTTTAATGGTTAAATTTGCTACAAAGTAGTAGTAAACCTTTTTTTTTTATATATATATAAATTGAACAATTCTCATTTAATCTTTTCATTTTTCAACAGCACAACCGACACAAGGGATTGCTGTCCAACCCACACCCGTTCCCCCTAGCGCAGGAAATATACCTGCTTTGGCGGATATCGATCCAGAGACTGTACCAGCCAATATGAAAATAGAAGGACCAGACTGGTTTGCATTGTATGCAACTATAAATAAGAAGAACATCCTTTTTTTTATAACACCCGTTCCTGTAGGTTTAGTCCAAAGGTAGTCCGATCTCTCAAGGTTGGCCTCGTCCATACATTTGAACATGATAGTGTGGTCTGCTGTGTGGATTTCAGTGCAGATGGTAGATACTTTGCTGCTGGCTGCAATCGTGCTACCTATATCTATGATACACTCACTGCATCCACAGTTGCGTAAGTTGTCTGCCTTGCCTCCTCCGTATGAACTACGTGTTCCCCCCATTGACAATTACTCTTAGAGTTCTTCAGGATACAACTGCGGATAGGGACGGCGATTTGTACATCCGATCCATTAGTTTTAGTCCCGATGGCAAACATTTGGCTACAGGAGCAGAGGATCGACAAATCAGAGTAAGCTAATCCCATTTCCAATACATGGTCTGATGAAAGAGTGCCAATAGGTGTGGGATATCACGAAAAAATGCGTCCGACGCGCGATGCAGGGACATGAACAGGATATCTACTCGTTGGAATTTAGCAATGATGGCCGTATCCTGGTGTCAGGTTCAGGCGATCAAACAATGAGAATATGGGACTGGACGGATGGTCGGTGTCTTCACAAGCTTCAAATTCCAAAAGAAGACGAAAAAGAACCCGGTGTAACAAGCGTTGCCATTTCACCCAATGGTAAATTTGTTGCCGCAGGAAGTTTGGATAAAGTGGTGCGCATCTGGGATATCACCACAGGGCACCTATTGGAGCGTCTAGAAGGTCATGGTGACAGTGTCTATTCTGTCACATTTATGCCGGATGGACAATCGCTCGTAAGCGGTAGTTTGGATAAGACGCTCCGGATGTGGCGGCTTGGAGGAGGCAACACATGCACACATGTTTTTACAGGACACAAAGTAAACACTACTTCGCAACGGGATAAATCCATTAAACCTTATTGACCGTGTAGGATTTTGTTTTGTCCGTGGCAACCACGTCTGATGGTCGCTGGATCGTATCGGGTTCCAAAGATCGCAGTATCCAGTTTTGGGATCCTCACACAGGACAGACACAATTTATGCTACAGGGACATAGGAATTCCGGTAGGTGTAACGAAATAGAAAACGAAAATGAGGGCAGCTTGTTGATTTGTATTCTTTGTCAGTGATTGCTGTCGCCACAAATCCCGGCCGAAAACCACTATTTGCCACCGGGTCAGGCGATTACCGTGCAAGAATTTGGAGCTACGATGCAATAACGGTTTAAAGAAAAAAAAGAAAAAAAAGCAAGTTAGATGGGGGGAACGAACCATCTGCATCTTGGAAGGGCCCTAAGTCACAAAAGAAAATAAGAACGTCGTCACAAACATTTGAAATGGTATTTACGAAGCTCTCCCAGTGCCTAACGAGAGGCTAGTTGGCCGTTCCTTACGGCCTAGCACCACCAAGGGGTGCAGATTCTTGTTCTTGTTGTTGTTGCTGTTGCTGTTGTGGACGACGTAATGCAGCGGGCCTTGTCTGCAATTGCATGTCACCTTCCATGTATGCTACCAGAATCCGCCGCATGTTTCTACCCGCATTGACGTCGCGATTCCAAAACTAAAGAAAACCTTAGCTTCGTACTTTCACACAGAAATTACATACCAGTGGCCTTTGTTCTCCATGTTCCATGCCAGCGCCTCCCAACTGATGTTGGTTGCACAACTTAATCGGATAGACCTGGCAGCGGAAATCGTTCAAAGCTATCATGAATGCTGTTAATGAAACTTGCTTTCGGTATGATCTGATCCTCACGTAATGGTTGCAACTCAGGGCATTGCGAAGTCCTTTGCAATATGACACTTTCTTCGTTCAAACAGTATCTTTTGCGACGATCGTCGCCCGGACGACGGAGCATTTTCGTTCTAAGGATACACAATGTTAATTGGTATGAGCTTGCAAAAACCAGTGACTTACTTGTGCTGGCACCGTGAAGTGGGCGTCACAAACTGCTGCGTGTCATTATCACAGCTGGAGCACACTTTTGAAGTGTTATATTCGTCTATTAGTATAACGAGGCACTTCTGCGCGAGTATTTTCCGGAATTGCTAGCATGTGTTTTTAAGTTAGCATTATCTGAATGGAAAGTATGTAACATATACCTTCACTGGTAACGGACCGAGACCCCTCATTGTAGGCTTCAAATCCGCATCACCATATGCGACGATGGTCGGCTGCTGCTGCTGTTGAATATTTTCTCTTAACCGCCGCCGCCGGCGCTTCCTTTTTGATCTTGTAGATTTATAATGCGGTTGGATCAAATCCTATCCGAAACATAGACATTAGATCTATAATTAGAGATGTTGTCACTTACGTCTCGGGGCGAACCCGTAGAT
>JNDT01001590.1:0-126518 GCA_000697055.1 Saksenaea vasiformis B4078 | reverse complement strand
TGGTTGTGTCGTGAAAGCAGCTGATTAATAGTCCTTGAAAACAGCGTTGACTTCCAGGGTATTGATACAACTAGCGTAGAAAGCTTTTGGACTGCTATTAGCCAAGACTTGAGCCGCTTTCGGATACCAATCAGGTCTAATAACAATGGAGGCTTTTTGGATGCTTTTTCTTCTGGTCGCGACAGATGGGATCGTCCGGTGGTTATCTTCTTCGATGAATTCGATAAACTCTATCAGGATGATTCAGCTGATGTTTGCTCTTCTGTGCTGGAGACTATCCGTTATATCAGGAACTACCCGTACAAGGAGGAAGAACCGCAGGCATACGTTATCCACTCGATTGTATCTATTGGGACCTACCCTATTCTCTTGCTAAATCAAACTAATCAAAGATTGTCGCCATTCAATATCAGTGACAACTTTCAAAACAAAAGTCTTTCGATGGACCAGGTGCTTGAACTCTATCATGAATTTGCGAAGGACCGCAGTATGACTATTGATGACAAGGTTATTGAAGATATCTTCCTAAAGACGAATGGGTAAGCGGTTACTGATGTATTATTGGGTCTCGGGAATTCTAAAGTTCTAAACATGGTTCTTTAATTGCAGACATGCGGGATTGGTCAACATTTGTGGTGTTGCAATCGATAAATATCTTGTATATCGACCTGGCCTTCAACGATTTGACATGGATCATTGGGGAAATGTGCAAAATATTCTGCTCTCTCAAATGAATCAATATGGAACATTCCAAAGATTAGTTAATGATCTCACATCGAAATCAGAGAAGCAAGTTTTTGCGTTGGCCTACTATCGATCACACTACCTTGGCAGCACAAGCAAAGTGGTTACGGATGGTAATCGCAATATTTTACAGTATCTCGCGGGCCTAGGCGTATTACAACCTGAAGAAGACGATTTTAAAATTGCATCACCTCTTATGGACTCTTTCATCCGACAGATTGTCATTCCACAGGCGTATCCCACTGCTCCGAGTGTTCCGCCTCCAACGAAAACTAGTGGTTCACTAGATATATTGGAAGTTGTCAAGTCAGCTCTCAATTTTTTCGACAAGGATTTGGTAGCTGGAGCACATGCCCTGTCGTACAAAGTGGCTCATGTTCCTGTAAATGATCAGCCAAATGGGCGTGTGCCTCGAGAGAGAGTATATGACTCAGAGTTGACAAGAATCTGTTTGAACTGGCTTTCGCGAATTAACTATCAAGTCATAGGACAACACCATATTGGCAAGCTGTATTGTGATATCGTGCTCAAAGACCAAGACTCTCGTTCAATTGTATTAGAGCTAGTTGTGACCGAAACTGTTCAACGGATTCAGGAACATATCAAAAAAACAGCCAACTATAAGAATTTTACCGGAGCAAACGAGGGGTGGGTGATCCACTTCACAAGACAAGACAACTACCTCCAGAATCCATACTGGCCAGCGGAGGAGATACTAGATGCAGGGGTCTATATGATGCACGTTTGGCATGATAAAACCTTTACAGATGTCCGATTGAGCGCCAAATGGAAGGATTTAGAGGGTCGTACGATCACAATTGAAGATGAGCGCGTAATTTGAACTGCTGTAATTTGACTCTTGCTTGTAATTATATATCTCTCCCGGTATCCCCTGCCAGCAAATTATCCCTTTCTTTTCGCAATAATATCTTACCTACATTTACAGCAATATAGCGTCTTCGTGGATACTTTTAATTAATATTTAGCTCTTCCTATCAACAGCAAAGCTTTAATGATGTTAAGTCAATGTAGGATGACGTCTTATCAGTGCCCGCTACGCCGTAGAAAGACTCGTAGGAGTGTCATATTAGGGAATTCAGTCAGACATATCCATTACCTGCACTGCTGATGTATACAAGGTGGTGGTCATTGTAAGGATGACTGGGATAGGGATCTCTCGTGACACGTTAACTTCAAGCAGCTGGTAATAAGAGTCATAGAACCCGTTTTGCTTTCAAAATAAATGAAATGCTCAAGTAAAAGAAGCTGTTTTATAGGAAAGGTGTTTCATCATCTATCAATAGAGGAAGATGGGTAATGTATAAGTGTCTCTCTAGCTTTCTACGCGGTGGCTAAAGTCTTGCACATAGCCGAAAGGGGGCCACTGTAACCGGAAGGTCGATCCGCCGAATATGTATTCCAGGGTGCCGCGTACAGAATGAAGTCTATCTCTCTGTAACGTCTTCTGGAAGATTTGGATTATCATTTGTGATCTGTGAAGCCATCACAAGTTGCATAACGGAGTACCAAAACGATTGCGTAAAGACATACGCAGGTACATCCTCATGTTCAATGATGTACCTATTCACACAAAGAGGTGTGAACGTATTATGACTTCACGCACGAACGTGCTTAGTCGCTTGATGCCATCCCTCAGTGGTTGCTTAAATTCTTCTTTGACAACATTGTCAAAAAGGAGCTTGCGTGTGAAACGTTCGCAATCGGAATCGAAATTCATAGTTATTCTTTCATTAATATTCATAGCATGATTTGGACATCTAGTTGATGCAGACGTCTTATGACCTGTCTGTCCGCACGACGCACAAGCCCCTTGCGCTCTGGGATTTGCTGTATCTCGCGCGCGTTGCTGGCGACCTCGGCGCTTACGCATCGAAGTTTCTGCTTCTTCCTGAACTGATCGTTGGCGTTTTGTTCCAGCTACAAGGATATGTTACAAAAATTTCGATAGATACTAGATCTGTTATCGCTAACCCTTGTTGTTTGCAGCACGATTAGGGCACATTCTACTTCTTCTGTCACGATGTCCTCTTTCGCCGCAACTTGAACACGCAACTATGATTGCAATCATATCAGTTTAACGCACATTATAATTTAAGACGTACTTCGCTGCCGTTCTAGCCTTTTTCTTTCCTGGTGTTCTTGAACAAAGCGTAACTACTTCTTTTTCTTTCGAAAAATGATACTTCTCAGTGTATCGACGAAAATGAAAACGCAATATAGGCAAAGGAACAAAAATAGTTCAAATAACATTGCTAAAGATGATGGAAGTGAAAAAGGAAATCCGATAAATTTTGTCTTTCTAGGTCCACCGAAAAGGGAGATTGACAACATTTAAAATCGTCTAAGTAAGCATCCGGACAGCAGTAGGAGATCCCAAATGGAAGCAAAATACCCGTACTGTTCAACGCATTGCGTATACAAACTCGATAATTTCTTTTAAAGACCTGAACCATCTTCCCTATTGACGTTGTAATATTATCGAATACTTTACAAGTATCCTCATGTCATTTTATGATCGGAGAAAAACTTGTGTGAAACATGAATTTTCAGGACTATGCATCGACATTGCAAAATGCTTCACAACCTGAAACGTCTTCTGTAGACGCTATTTTACTGCAATTTGAATAACGGACAAATTACACATATCTTCTTTTATCCTTTATCATTACCAAGAGAAAAAAAAAAGAAAGGATGTCAACTTTAGGTGGATCCTGCTTCGGCTAGGATCCCGCGGAACTTCTTTTTTACCACATATACACCAAACCTTCCGTCGACTTATAGACCTCCTCTAGGAACGTACAAAACAGAAATCGCAATTATCAAAGCATCGCTTATATGTAGATCTGCTTGGCATTAACCAGAAATCCGAGTCTTTTGGTTTTTATCTTGCCTGAAACGATACTGAACTTTTTAAAAATCCTGCGTTTTTGGTGACCGGGCAGTCCCACAGCTCTGGAGCTCCCGCAACCGTCGATCTCAACACTTGCGTTTTTCTTGAGATCTATGTTGATGTGTGTCTGTTCCTTCGTGGTCTCTTCCTGTGGCAAATTCATGCAGAGCATAGCCTATGTGAACACCATATCGAGATCTGGATTTTATAGTTGCTTATACTCTCTAATAGTTCGATCTATGGAAAAAGCAGCTGTGAAGCAGTGATCTACATAAAAAGTCAAACTCAGCTACAATCAGTCCATCAAATTAAACTTTTACTTGAGATGGCGTCCAGAAAGGGAAGTTAAAACTCGTTCCAATAAAGGATACCACAGTATCATAGTATTCTCGTTTGTACAGCTTAACAATACATCCTCACTTATCAGCTATACCTTTTTACACTGATACCATGCTTCCCTTCCAACGTTCCCTTTAGGCGAAAGCAAATCTTGCACTATGGTTGGTTTCTTCTAGCCAGTGACATTGAGAGAGGAAGAGCGGCATGTATTCAGGTAAACTTTACAAGCAAGTGCCTCAGAAGCGAAATCCCCTGCGAAGGGGCATTGCAGCTCCGAGAGCTTCAGTCATTAAACGGCACAGTAGTCACCTATTTGTAGGAAAATGAAAAAGAGGGTGTATCCTGTATTCTTTCATGTGGTACGATCGCCCAGCTGCATCACAGATGTAGTTTGATTTCGTTACTGGGTATCAAAGGATGAAGCATGAGTTCTTGCAAGCCAGCCATGTAAACACAATAGTGATACTCAACCAGATTGCGAAAGTTGCTGATGTGTGTATATTGGAGCATTGTCCATCACAATATAAAGTCTTTCATGTAACGCTTATCTAGCACGCCCATCACATTTAATATACAAGGTAGGAAGTGCTCCGTTCATTTATAAGTGGGACTTTTAGCTGTCTTGGCTCCCTTTTCTTAAGCTTTCTCAAAGATACATCTATTACTCCAGCCTCAGGTATGGCGCCTAATACAGTAATCTTAACTCCCTTTCCAGTTGGTATAGTGGCTTTCGCTGCAGTTCCGTTCGCAGAACGGCCAAAATTTCTTTGAGTATGCAAGTTAAAACCTGCATCATCGATAACGACGCAGTTCTCAGTGAAGTCCAAGACTTGCATTGTTTCCCATCGAGCAACTTTACCCTTTCGCAAAGTTACCACCCTGTCATAGCTCCTCGCTGCCGGAACCTCTTTCAAGTTTTTGAACGTTACATGATATTTATTGACTAAGTCTTGAGATGTCTCATATAAGATCCTTTGTATATCAGTCAGGAATAGCAGTGAGATTTCTGTCAATATATTCTACAAGAAACTGGGAGTGAGCTTCAGTCAGCTTCCCATAACATCTAGTACGAGGCTTTCTCTGAACACCAAGTAGACACTGTTCTTCATCCAGGTTGTATGTTTCAATATAATGTTAAGCCGTTCCGACATCTATGCCTGTGATAAGCGCTGCTTTCATTGCTGTTCGTCCTTCTTCAATCACCATATCAAACATCTTTTCCATTTGCTGCGGGTGTATTTTCTATAGGAAGCTCTCGTTCTAGCTTTATGCTCACGCTACACACATAGTCTGTCTAGAAAGTGGATAAAGCCTGTTAAGCTTTCATCTCTGTTATCATCAGCAAATAATCAGGCTTCTGTCAATGTACGCATCGCATAAGGTTGGCGTTTACATGACTACCTCCTTCCCGTCATCTTTCAGTCAAAACGGATGGATTTGAACGAGACAGTTCTGCCCACTCATTTTGTGTATCATCCTCAAACATATCAACGACCAGTAAGGTGACATCATTTACATTCAATGGAGCATGTAGTCATGGGAATTCAGATCAAAACAATGCAGAAGTCTTTGGTTGCTGGCGCAAAATTCATTACCAGCCGACGCAGAGTCACAACGCAAGAACCTCTATGCTTTGAAAGACCGAAATCTCTATTTGGGAAAAAGCGAGATTTTTCTTTTTTTGAGCAAAAAAAGGTTACTGAATGGGTATTACTCATGCGATTATATGATCAATGCAGACGTTGATACGTTGAAGATGACTATTTGCACGGGACAGATTAAGTAAGAGTGTCAACAGACCGATAGGGACGATCAGGTTCAATGAACTCCGAAAAGGGATTAAGCGTGGGTTTTGGTTGTCTCAGAATAAGTCAAAAAGGGTCCATCGTATGACAATAGCATGAATAGGTTTGACAAGCGGTTAGATACGAATGGGTCAATGTGATAAGAAGGGTAAACTAAAAAAGAAAAAGGAGCGGGGAGGTAAGGTCAATTTTGGGGAATTGGTAATAGGATGTTTGTTGGCCTGTTATTGTTCCAAACCCAAGGTTTTTGGGGTTCAAAGACATATGAATTTATAATACAAATATACAAGCGAGACCATTTTTAATTCGAGTCACTCCGACCCATCCGCCCCGACCAAAAAGATGAGTTCGATGGGGACACTTTTTTAGCTGTCTTGGAAAAAAACAAAAAGAGAAAAAAAAAGAGAAGCTTTTCCCATTATAACCTTCTTTCTTACTTCTTTTCTTTTTTTTCGTTGGGGGAAGAAAAAAAAGAGAACTTGTTGATAGGGAAACACATCTTCTATATCTTTGTACAAAGGAACATCCAACTCTTACATATCCACACGCACACACACATACACACACAAAACTACACTTTACAACACGTACAGCAACATCTATATATACACAAAACCCCTTCTTTCTCTCTTACGCTCACACACATAACAACGCGATTTACCGCATCCTTATTTACTAACGGAAGTTAAAAGAACCTTTTAAAAAGGTAAAAAAGTCAAGTAGCAGCTGTCATCTATTCTTCTTCTTGTCTAACTTTTAACTCTTTCAGATATAATGGCCAATCATCAACAGGGACAACAAGTGTTACGCCCACTTGCCATCAAGCAAAACAAGACCGAGGTCTCCATCCTTGTGCCTGCAGATATCTGGGTATCTGCTGAACAATTGAAAGAAGAATTCCCTGTCAAAACAGATGAATTAGAAGAAGAATCTACCGAAATCGAACTTGCTGCACGTTTCATGCGTTTTGCTGCAAAGCGTGCTGCCAAAGAATCCCAGTTTTTACCTGTCGCAAGGACCGCCTTTATTGACTTTGGTGTACAGTACCTAAAGAACAACGATGTTCATGCTATCTCCCGTTCTCTGGAATCCGAGGCAAAACAGATCGTCATCCAGGCTTATTTCGATACATTGGTTGTATTGAAGGAACACCATGTTTTGACTTCGGATGAAGCTAAAGCTCCTCAATCTGCATTGTTCTCTGCTGCTGCTCGTGGAGATACAAAGCTTTTCGCTATCTTTGGTGGTCAAGGTAACATCGAGGAATACTTTGACGAATTGGCCGATATTTGGACTACCTATCATGGTCTTGTCAAGCCTTTTGTTGAACGTATGGCGATCGTCTTGGCCGAGAATGCTCGCAGTTCCGAAGCAAGTGTGTTCCATTCAAAAGGTCTGGATATCTTGCGTTGGCTCGATAACCCAGAATCAAGACCCGACTTACCCTACCTTGTCTCTGCTCCTGTCAGTTTCCCTCTTATCGGTCTTACCCAATTACTCCACTACTATGTAATGCTTCGTATTTTGGATCGTTCTCCCGCAGATATTCGACAGTTGTTGGCTGGTAAAGTGAAAAGAAAAAAAAAGGTGTTTAGAAAAAGAATCACTTATATGCAATCGTTGCAGGTTCCACTGGACACAGTCAAGGTATTATTACCTCCGTTGTCATTGCTGTTTCTTCTACGGAAGAAGAATTCCAACGTAATGCCGAAAAAGCACTTGGTTTGCTTTTCTGGATTGGTACACGCGCTCAGCAAGGATTCCCTCCCACCACACTCAATCCCACTATCGTCGAGGACTCACTTGCCAACAATGAGGGTAACCCAACACCTATGCTGGCCATCACCGGTTTGCGTGAGTCTCAAGTGCTGAAGCATTTGGAAGCTACCAATGCCCATTTGGCTGCGGATCGTCAAATTGAAATCACCTTGCATAACGGACCTCGCTCTTTCGTCTGCACTGGTCCTCCTCAATCCCTCTACGGCTTGAATCTCAGTCTGCGCAAGCTGAAAGCTGAAACCGGTCTTGAACAGTCACGCGTACCTTTCTCGCAACGCAAGATTAAGTTCTCTTCGCGTTTCTTACCCATCACCGCCCCCTTCCATAGTCAATACCTTCGCTCTGTCACCAAGGATTTAGCCGAAGATATTGAGAAACATCACCTTAAGTTTGAAGCACGAGACTTGGCGATCCCCGTGTTTGCGACAGATTCAGGTAACGTGTGGGGAATCGGCCTTTCAATTCTTCTCACCGGAAGATTTGGGGCCGTTGGGGTAAAAAAAAAAAAAGGAAGAGTTCTCAACTTTTGGACGAAATAGGTTCCGATCTCCGTTCCTCAGCCGATCTGACGCAAGCATTGGTGTCTCTTATCTGTGAGCGACCTGTGCATTGGGAAAAGGCTATTGCCCTGAAAGATTTGACCCATATCATTGATTTCGGTCCCGGTGCCACTTCTGGTATTGGTGGTTTGACGCACCGCAACAAGGAAGGAACAGGTGTCCAAATTGTCTTGGCTGGTGCTCTTGAAGGAAATAACCGCGACCTGTCGTACAAGGCCGATTTATTTGATGCCGATCTACGCGCTGTTACTTATTCCCAAGACTGGGCCAAGGTGTTCCAGCCCAAGTTGGTCAAGACAACAAGGTAAGAAAAGAAAAAGGATAACACAATCCGACGGCATGACAACTCACTTTTTCTCTTACTCTTTAGCAACGGTCGTATCCATGTTGACTCGCGTATGTCGCGTTTGTTGGGTAAGCCTCCGTTGATGGTTGCTGGTATGACACCTTCTACTGTCAACGAAAAGTTCGTATCGGCTGTGATGAATGCTGGTTATCATGTCGAACTTGCCGGTGGTGGTCATTACAACGAAAGGATGCTTCGTGAGAAGGTTGACAAAATCATGCAACTGACTCGTCCTGGTGAAGGTATATCCTTGAACATGTTGTTCTTGAATGTTCGTCAATGGGGCTTCCAGTATCCTTTGGTTCAGGTCATGCGCAGAGAAGGCCTGCCCATGGAAGGTGTCTGTGTTGCTGCGGGTGTTCCCAGTCTTGACGTCGCCAACGAAGTGTTGACCAATTTGAAGGCTGCCGGTATCCGCCACGTTGCCTTCAAACCCGGAAGCATCGAAACAATCCGTCAGGTATGTGTCACCTACTTTTTTTTTGAGCCCATTGTCGCCTTCCGTTTTTAGACTAGTCCCAAACTCAACCAACATTTTTTTGTTTAGGTGATCGCCATTGCTGCAGCCAATCCAACCATGCCCGTGATCATGCAATGGACCGGTGGTCGTGCAGGTGGACATCACAGTTTCGAAGACGTGCATCAACCTATTCTGGAAACTTATGCTTCTATCCGACGCCAGCCCAACATTGTCCTTGTTGCTGGTTCCGGTTTTGGTGGTGCCGATGACACTCTTCCCTACCTTACCGGTGACTGGTCTGTCAAATTCGATTATCCTCCTATGCCCTTCGATGGTATCTTGTTCGGTTCGCGCATGATGGCCTCTAAGGAAGGTTTGGCTTCTGAAGCTGCCAAGCAGGCTATGGTGGATGCCCCTGGTGTGGATGATGCCGAATGGGAAAAGACCTACAAGGGACCCGCTGGTGGTATTCTTACTGTCCGTTCCGAACTGGGTGAGCCTATTCACAAGGTGGCCACTCGTGGTGTGCGTCTGTGGAAGGAATTGGATGAAAGCATTTTCAATCTTCCCAAGGACAAGCGCCTTCCTGCCCTTTTGGCCAAGAAGGATTACATCATCAAGCGCCTGAATGCCGATTTCCAAAAGGTCTGGTTTGGTAAGAAGAAGAACGGTGACGTGGTGGACCTTCAAGACATGACCTATGTCGAGGTGGTCAACCGCATGATCGAACTGCTGTACATCAAGCAGGAACAGCGCTGGATCGATCCTACTCACCGCAACCTTGTTGGCGATTTCTTGCGTCGTATTGAAGAGCGTTTCTCTGACGAAGAAGTGACCTCGACTTTGCAAAGCTTCAGCCAGCTCGAAAATCCCTTTGACTTCATCCCTGAATTCTTGCAGCAGTTTCCCGAAGCCGACTCGCAACTGCTTGCCTCCGCCGATGTGTTGCACTTTGTCACCTTGTGCCAGCGTCGCGGTCAGAAGCCTGTGCCCTTCATTCCTGTGATGGATAAGGATTTCGATATCTGGTTCAAGAAGGATTCTTTGTGGCAATCCGAGGATCTCGCTGCCGTCGTCGATCAGGATGTCCAGCGTACCTGTATCCTTCACGGTCCTGTTGCCGCCAAATATACCACCCGCACAGACCAACCTGTTGGTGAGGTTCTTGGCGATATCTACGAAAGTCACATCAAGAGCTTGAAGGAACGTTACTACAACAACGACGAGAGCTTGATCCCTGCAATTGAGTATCTCGGTGGCGAAGCGATCGTCAAGCCCAATGGCGTCGCTCCTTCCTCTTGTTCCGACAACGAGCTGATCTATACCACCGGTGAGAACGAGGCTTCTGTCCCTGCCGAGGAAGATTGGTTCCAATTGATTTCCGGTTCTGACTACAACTGGCTTCGCGCCCTTTTGACCTCGCCTTTCATTGTCCAAGGTAAACGTTTCGTTGACAACCCATTAAAGCGCATCTTCCGTCCCCGTGCCGGTCAACAATTGGTGGTCAGCAAGGTCAACGGCCAAACCAGCGCTATCAAGTTGCAGGACAAGCGTCTGTGGAGTGCCACTGGCAAATCGGCCGAGTTTGTTACTTCGGTTGAAGCCTCTATCAGTGACAAGTTGATCAAGGTCACCATGTATGAGAAGAGAGCACAAGATTTCGTGCCTTTGCACCTCATGTTTGAGTATAAGCCCGAATTCGGCTATGCACCTGTCCACGAAGTGATGGAGGTACCGTATAACTAACAGTTCTTTTTTTTTTTTGAAGAAAACGAATTTACTCACCTTTTTTTTATATAGGGTCGCAATGACCGCATCAAGGACTTTTACTATAAGTTGTGGTTTGGTATGGAATCCAAGGACGACTTTTTGAACTTCTCTGTGACAGAGAAGTTGATTGGCAAGGATGAATCCGTGCAGGCACGGGAAGTAAAGGAATTCTGCCAGGCTGTCGGTAATCAAGCAGAGATTTATGTTGATCGCGGCCAGAAGATCATCAATGCGCCCATGGACTTTGCTATCGTCGTCGGCTGGAAGGCCATCATCAAGGCCATTTTCCCCAAGGTGATTGATGGTGATCTTTTGAAACTTGTCCATCTTTCCAATGGCTTCCGTCTGCTTGATGGCAACGATCTTCTGAAGGTTGGCGATGTTGTTGACACCTACGCCGATATCAATGCGATCGTCAACACCGATTCCGGCAAATTGATCGAAGTCAAGGGTGTTATTGTCCGAGACAACAAGCCTGTGTTGGAAGTGACCAGCCAGTTCTTGTACCGTGGTCAGTTCGACGATTTCGAGCATACCTTTGAACGCAAGGTCGAAACACCTATGGAGCTCAAGTTGAAGGATAGCAAGGATATCGCTGTTCTTAACTCCAAGGAATGGGTCCAATGGTCCGAGGAATTGGATAACTACGAACTTGCTCCCGGAAGCTCGCTTATCTTCCGTTTGAACACGCAGTTGAAGTACAAGAACAAGAAGGTGTTCTCTAGCGTCAAGACCTCTGGTACCATCTCTATGCAACTTTCTACCAAGGAATTCGTCCAGATTGGTCAAGTTGACTATGAGGCTGGTGAGAGTCACGGCAACCCTGTCATTGAGTACCTCCGTCGTCACGGTCAGGAAATCGAACAAGCTCATTTCTTCGAGAATGGTGGCTACTCAGTGATGCCCACACAATCTTCCTACACCTCTGTGGTGCATGCTCCTGCTTCCAACGAACCTTACGCCAACGTCTCGGGTGACTACAACCCCATCCACGTCAACCCTTACTTCGCCGATCTTGCCGTCCTTCCCGGCACCATTACCCACGGTATGTGGACCAGTGCTTCTACTCGCAAGTTTGTCGAGATCTTTGCTGCGGACAATGTGCCACGTCGTGTTGTTGCCTACGATGTCAAGTTTGTTGGTATGGTCTTGCCCTCAGATCGCCTCGAGACCAAGTTGTCCCACACCGGTATGAAGAACGGTCGTAAGATCATCAAGATCGAGACAATCAACCAGAACAACGAGAAGGTTGTGGAGGGTACCGCCGAAGTAGAGCAGCCTGTCACTGCCTACGTGTTCACTGGTCAAGGTTCTCAGGAACAGGGTATGGGTATGGCTTTGTATGCCAGCTCACCTGTTGCCAAGGTCATTTGGGACCGTGCCGATAAGCATTTCATGGAGAACTACGGTTTCTCGATTCTCGAGATCGTCCGTGACAACCCGAAGGAGAAGACCGTGCATTTCGGTGGTCCACGTGGTAATGCCATCCGTCAGAACTACATGAGCATGTCTTACGATGTTGTGGAGACCGACGGCAGCATCAACACCTTGCCTCTTTTCCCCTCCATCCATGAGCGCACTGCCTCTTACACCTTCCGCGCTCCCAACGGTCTTTTGTCCGCCACGCAATTTACTCAGCCTGCGTTGACCTTGATGGAAAAGGCTGCTTTCGAAGACATGCGTTCCAAGGAATTGATTCAAAGCAACTGTGCTTTCGCTGGTCACTCGCTTGGTGAGTATGCTGCTTTGGCTTCCGTCGGTGATGTGTTGCCCTTGGAATCCCTTGTTGATGTCGTGTTCTATCGTGGTATGACCATGCAGTCCGCTGTCAAGCGTGATGCCGAAGGTCGCTCCAACTATGGTATGGCCGCTGTCAACCCCGCTCGTGTGTCCAAGTCGTTCAATGACACCGCGCTCCGTTATGTTGTTGACTCGATTGCACGCCAGAGTGGTGAAGTCCTTGAAATCGTCAACTTCAACGTCGAGAACTGGCAGTACGTTGCCGCTGGTTCGTTGCAGAACTTGGATGTCCTGGCCAACGTTCTCAACTACCTCAAGACGTCCAACATCGATTTGCAGAAACTGATGGAGACGATGCCCCTCGAGGAAGTCAAGAAACATTTGGTCGAGATCATCGACGGTGCTTTGGAAAAGACCCGCGAAAAGGCCGCCAAGCAAGGCCGTATTACTCTTGAACGTGGCTATGCCACTGTGCCCTTGCCCGGTATTGACGTGCCTTTCCACTCATCCTTCTTGCTCAGTGGTGTCAGCCCCTTCCGCACCTACCTTGCTAAGAAGTTCACCCCTACCAACATTGACGTCGCTCAGTTGACTGGCAAGTACATTCCTAACTTGACAGCCGAACCTTTCAGCACCAAGAAGAGCTACATCGAGAACGTCTACAACTTGACTTCCAGTCCTCGTTTGGGTAAGGTTTTGAAGCAGTGGACTGACGACAAGTACGCTACTCCTGGTCAACAGCAGCGTTTGGGCTACATTCTCTTGGTCGAATTGCTCGCTTACCAATTTGCTTCGCCTGTCCGATGGATCGAGACCCAGGATCAACTGTTTAAGAACTACCAGATCGAACGTTTGATCGAAGTCGGTCCCTCTCCTACCCTCAGCGGTATGGCCACACGTACTTTGAACCTTAAGTACCAGGCCTATGACAACGCTTTGAGCAACCGTCGTCAGAACATGTGTATCTCCAAGGACGCCAAGGAGATTTACTATGAATTCGAAAATCCTGTCGAGGAAGTCGCTGAATCAGCCCCTGCTCCCGCTGATTCTTCTAGCGCCGCTCCTGCCGCTGCTGCCGCCGCGCCTGCTGCTGCCCTCGTGGCTGCTGCACCCGCACCTTCCGCTGGTCCAGCTGCTCCCGTGAGGTAAGTCTTTCATTTTTTTTTTTTTTTGATAACGAGTGTTTAATATGATACATGTATAGCGATGCGCCTGTGACGGCCACTGAGGTCATTCACGTTGTGATTGCTCAAAAGTTGAAGAAGTCGGTGGATGAAGTGCCCTTGTCCAAGGCGATCAAGGATTTGGTTGGTGGCAAGTCCACCCTTCAGAACGAAATCCTTGGTGATCTTCAAAAGGAATTCAACAATGCTGTCCCTGAAAAGGCTGAGGAAACACCTTTGGATGAACTTGGTGCTTCTTTGGATGGTTCGTTCGGTGGTACGCTTGGTAAGCACACCAGTTCGTTGGTTGCCAAGATGATTAGTGCCAAGATGCCTGGTGGTTTTACCTTGAACAGCGCCAAGTCGTACTTGTCGACCACCTATGGTTTGGGTAACGGACGTGTCGAGGGTGCTCTTTTGATGGGTTTGACCATGGAACCCGCTGCCCGTCTCGGATCGGAAGCCGATGCCAAGTCCTGGTTGGATTCTGTTGCTCAGGGTTATGCTAAGAAGAGCGGTATTACCTTGTCCACCGCAGGTGCTGGTGGTGCTGCTGCTGGCGGTGCTGGTGCCGTTGCCGTGATTAACAGTGAAGAATTCGATGCCCTCAAGGCTCAGCAAAACAACTTGATCTACCAGCAATTGAACTTGTATGCCCGTTACTTACAACAGGATCTTCGCGAAGGTCACAAGAAGTATGAGCAAGAGAAGACCACCACGATGAAGTTGCAAGCCGAATTGGACTTGTGGTTGGCTGAACAAGGTGATGTCTTTGCCGAAGGTATCAAGCCTGTTTTCAGTCCCTTGAAGGCCCGCCGTTACGATTCCTACTGGAACTGGGTGCGTCAGGACGCAGTGACCATGTGGTACGACATTATCTTTGGCAAGTTGGCCATTGTCGATCGTGAGGTCACAGCCAAGTGCTTGACTATCATGAACCGTGCTTACCCACAGCTGATCGATTACATGCGTTACAATGTCGAAAACTGTGCCGAGGATAAGGGTGAGACCTATCGCTTGGCTAAGGAATTTGGTCAGGCTTTGATTGAAAACTGTGTGGAAGTCCTTGCTGAAAATCCTGTGTACAAGGATGGTAAGATTTGAAAAGTTTAATTTACAGTTTTTTTTGTTCACACTATTATAGTGACTTTCCCTACCGGCCCCAGCACGTCGATCACCGAGAAGGGTGACATTAAGTATGCTGAGGTGCCTCGTCCTGGCTGCCGTAAGCTTGCTCATTACGTGAAGCAAATGGCTTCTGGTAGTAAGGTAACAGAATACTCGAACCGTCTCAAGGTGCAGCAGAGTCTCGGTCGTTTGTACAAGATCATCCGTACCCAGCACAAGATGAAGAAGAGCACCAAGGTCGCTATCAAGGAACTTTACGGCGATGTCTTGCGCGCCATGTCCATGTCCAACTCCATTGTGAAGGAGCCCCGCAGCCGTCAGCGCCGCTTGTCATCCGCTGCCGGTCGTACCGTGGTGGAACGTCAGCGTGTGTCTGCCAAATCTGCCAAGACCGAAACCATCCCCTTCTTGCATTTGAAGAAGAAGAACGTCAACGATCCTACTGGTTGGGAGTACAGCAACCGCTTGACCACCACTTACCTCGATGTGTTGTCCGAGATCGCCGATTACGGTATTTCCTTTACCGAGAAGTGTGTGCTTTTGACCGGTGCCGGCAAGGACTCGATTGGTTCCGAAGTGTTGAAGGGTCTTGTTTCCGGTGGTGCCAAGGTGATCGTGACCACCTCGCGTTTCAGCCGTCAGGTCACCGAGTACTTCCAATCGATCTATCAAACCTATGGTTCGCGTGGCTCTGAGCTCGTTGTCGTGCCATTCAACCAAGGTTCCAAGCAAGATGTCGAAGCCCTTGTCAACTATATCTATGACCCCAAGGGTTTGAACTGGGATCTCGACTTTGTCGTTCCCTTCGCCGCCATTCCTGAAAACGGTCGTGAGATCGACTCGATCGACTCCAAGTCCGAATTGGCTCATCGTATCATGTTGACCAACCTCTTGCGTCTCTTGGGTAGCATCAAGTCCCACAAACAGGCCATTGGTTCCGACACCCGCCCTGCCCAGGTGATCTTGCCCATGTCGCCTAACCACGGTACATTCGGTTCAGACGGTCTTTACAGTGAATCCAAGATTGGTCTTGAAACCTTGTTCAACCGTTGGTACTCTGAGAGCTGGTCTGACTACTTGTTGATTGCCGGTGCCGTGATTGGGTAGGAAGAAGAAGAATGAACAATTAGCATACAGTTTACTCACCTCCCTTTTTTTTTCTTTCCGTTAGCTGGACCCGTGGCACAGGTTTGATGAGTCCTAACAATGTGATCGCTGAAGGCATTGAGGCTCTTGGTGTGCGTACTTTCTCTACCGTCGAAATGTCGTTCAACATCCTTGGTCTCATGCATCCCAGCATTGTTGAACTTTGCCAGACCGAGCCTGTCTGGGCTGATTTGAACGGTGGTCTTCAGTTCATTCCTAACTTGCAAGAAATCAGTAACAACCTCCGTCAGCAGACTCGTGAGACAGCCGAGATCCGCAAGGCTATTGCCTCCGAAAACTCATTGGACTTCAAGATCGTCAACGGTGCCGAGGCTGAGCGCAAGTACAAGCCTCACAAGGTGACTCCTCGTGCCAACATGAAGTTCGATTTCCCCAAGCTGAAGCCCTACGAGACGCTCAAACACTTGTCTCACTTGAAGGGCATGTTGGATCTCGAAAAGGTCATTGTTGTTACTGGTTTTGGCGAAGTCTCTCCATGGGGTAACGCCCGTACTCGTTGGGAGATGGAAGCCTATGGTGAATTCTCCTTGGAGGGTTGTATTGAGATGGCCTGGATCATGGGCTTCATCAAGCACCATCACGGTAACTTGAAGAACGGACCTTACTCTGGCTGGGTGGATGCCAAGACCAACGAACCTGTCGAAGACAAGGCGATCAAGGCTAAGTATGAGAAGCAAATCCTCGAGCACAGCGGTATCCGCTTCATCGGTAAGTGATTAAAAGGAATGGCAGTGAGAGAAGGTCGTTTACTGATCATGATCCATAGATCCTTCGGTGATGAATGGTTACGATCCCAACAAGAAGTTGTTGATGCAGGAGATCATGGTTGATCATGACTTGGAGCCTTTCGAGTGTAGCCAGGAAGAAGCTCAGCACTTCAAGGCCCAGCAAGGTGATAAGGCTGATGTGTATGAGGCTGACAATGGTTCGTGGATTGTGGTCCTTCGCAAGGGCGCGACATTGTATGTGCCCAAGGCCTTGCGTTTTGATCGTCTTGTGGCTGGTCAGATCCCCACTGGATGGGACGCCGCTCGCTATGGTGTGCCCAAGGATATCATTGAACAGGTTGATCCTGTGTCTTTGTTCAACATCGTCTCTACCGTCGAAGCCTTTGTGTCCTCCGGTATCACTGATCCTTACGAGTTCTTCAAGTATGTCCATGTGTCCGAGATCGGTAACACAACTGGTTCTGGTGTCGGTGGTCAGCAAGCTCAGCGTGGTCTCTTCCGTGATCGTTTGCTTGACAAACCCGTTCAGAAGGATATTCTTCAAGAATCCTTTATCAACACCATGCCTGCCTGGATCAACTTGCTTTTGCTTTCTGCTTCCGGTCCTATCAAGACACCTGTCAATGCTTGTGCCACCTCCGCTGTGTCTGTTGAATTGGCTGTGGACAGCATTTTGACTGGCAAGGCCAAGATCATGATTGCCGGTGCTACCGAAGATATCACTGAAGAATCCAGCTACGAATTCGCCAATATGAAGGCTACGTCGAACGCTGTGGATGAGTTGGCTCATGGTCGTACACCTGCCGAGATGTCTCGTCCTGCTACCACTACCCGTAACGGTTTCATGGAAGCCCATGGTGCTGCCAACCATATTTTGATGTCGGCTGCCAGCGCCATCGAGATCGGCGCACCCATCTACGGTATCATTGCTTTGACCAATACCGCTACTGACAAGGAGGGTCGTTCCGTCCCTGCCCCTGGTGCGGGTATTCTTACCACTGCTCGTGAACAGGCTGGCAAGCGTCCTTCGCCTTTGTTGAACTTCAACTACCGTGCTCGTCAGATGAAGGCTCGCCGTGCCCAGATCAAGGCTTGGTTGGAAGCAGAATACGATGTGTTGCGCGAGGAATTGGCCGAGCTCAAGGCCGCTGGTGAATTCAAGACGGAAGAAGATGAGAAGCATTGGCTTGCTGAACGCAGCGACTTCATTCAAAAGGAAGCTCAGCGTCAAGAAAAGGAAGCTTTGGCCACCTGGAACATGAACTTCTACCAGAAGGATTCCAGCATTGCCCCTCTCCGCGGTGCTTTGGCTGTGTATGGTTTGACCGTTGATGATATCAACATTGCTTCTTTCCACGGCACATCTACCAAGGCCAACGACAAGAACGAGTCGCGTGTGTTGAACAGCCAGCTTAAGCATTTGGGCCGTTCCAAGGGTAACGCGCTCCTGGCCATTACGCAGAAATACTTGACGGGTCATCCCAAGGGTCCTGCTGCTTCGTGGATGGCAAACGGTTTGATCCAGTCGTTGAACAGTGGTCTTGTTCCCGGCAATCGCAATGCGGACAATGTCGATGAAGTGCTCAAGGAATTCGAATACATTGTTTATCCTTCCCGCAGCATCCAAACGGATGGTCTCAAGGCCGGTCTTTTGAAATCGTTCGGTTTCGGTCAAGCTGGTGGTGAAATCCTTATTATCCATCCCGACTATGTCCTCGGTGCCCTTGAGGAAAATGTCTACGAAGCCTACAAGGCAAAGAACGCTCAGCGTTATGCCAAGGCCTACCGCTACCTCCACGACTCATTGACTGGCGTGAGTGACTTCATCCAAGTCAAGGACGCACCTCCCTACTCCGACGAACTCGAGCACAAGGTCTACCTCAACCCCAACGCCCGTGCCGAGTATTCTAAGGAAAAACAAACCTGGGTTTTCAATGCCAAGTCTGTCGCCGCCTCTGCCGCGCTGCAAGGTGATGCTGCCGCCACCCAGGCCATTCTCTCGAGCCTTACTGAACAACAAGCCGGCAAGAAGGGTGTTGGTGTTGATGTCGAGCTGAACACAGCCGTGAACGTTGATAATGCTACCTTTGTTGAGCGCAATTTTACGCCCAAGGAAATCGAATACTGCCGCAGCCGCCCCGATCCTCAAGCAAGCTTTGCAGGCCGCTGGTCAGCCAAAGAAGCCGTTTTCAAAGCCATCTCCTCCTACGGTCATATCCCCTCAGACGGCGCCGGAGCTCCTCTCCGCGACATTGAAATCCTCGCCAACGATGTGGGTGCGCCCCAAGTCAGCCTATCCGGAAAAGCCCAAACGCAGGCTGCCGCAGTCGGCATTAAAGGTCTGAACGTATCCATTAGCCATAGTGGCGCATACAGCGTGGCTGTCGCCTTAGCACAATAGTTTTTTTCTTTTAGAAGGACGTAGTTTATATTTTAGATCAAAAATAAAAACGATAGGTACATTGGATACAAGAAGCGTTCGCGTCATCTCTTTCTAGTACAACGTCCATATCCCGTTAGTGGATCTCACACTAAGCTTGTTTTTGCCAACTTTACCTTAACGTATGCAGACATGACATGTCTATTTATCTGTGAGGAATGGATTCGCCACGATCCTGAGCCTGGTCCGATAAGGCCCCGGCTATTAAGATCTGCCCTTTGAGAGCTCCAACCTAGACCAAGTTGGTGTGCCACGGGGCTGCCATTGAAGTATGACAAGTCTTTTAACTGCTACTTGAAAAGGCAATTGAGGTTTTGTGCATGAAATTTTCGGAGTTTTAGCGATTCGTACCTATATTTTTGTGTTGTAGTCGCGTACCAAGGTCTAATTTGATTGCTGCGCAGCATCTCACTTGTTAATAAGATGAGCGGCGCCGAGGTATAAAACATATATTCGCAATAGATCTAGTACAAACAAAGTTTTCTAGTCATCAAAAGCTGGAGCCTTGAATGCATTGAAGAAACGATCGTTGAAGGAATACCAATTCATTCAAGAAAATGTGTCAAGGTTGATTGACGACGGAATCGCAGAACTACAGCAGGAGGAGCAAAGGAAGAAGAAGCAGAAAGCAGCCATGGTAGAAGTACCTTCAACGGAGGTAAGTGGCATACGTCCCTGAGCAGTGCCGCCTGTTGACCATTTTGTATCCTAGGAGATTTTCGAGTCAGACGCCGTGTACGTTGAAAGTCAGGATCAGTCTGTAGGCACCATGATCAAAAGGAAAGCAGTCGAGCTGTATCCACAGTGGAATCAACTCCATAGCGATGGCTATGAGATGCTCTGGTGCAGTATAAGCTACAAGTACAATCTCTGCAGCACACTAATCCTTTTGGTAAAAGTCTCGGCCTCAATTCAATCCTGGATCTCACTAGGAAGTACCCAAGCGGACAGGCATCGATGTTTACGGAGAATCAGTGGAAAAAACTGCAGAAGAAATTTAAAACTAATAAGCAAGCAGTGGTCCTCAACAAAAACGTGGTGCGAAAGCTGGAGAAGATGGAGGGTACGGCGATTATGGACCTTCCAGCAGCGCTGTCCAAAGCGAAACTAAAAGAAGCTCAAGAAAAGAAGGTCGACCGGTCATTTGCATACTTCGTATACGCCCACGCAATCAACTTGCTAGTTAAGCATGCCTATATTTTTGACAAAGGTTATTCCCTTTCAGAAAATGATCATATTGTCAAAATTTGGGGACCCATAATTGAGTACCTATTTGGAGATACCGAAATTCGAGCAAAATGGTAAAACTGATCATACCGTCCCGTAATTTACCTGCTTACCACGCGACCTCCAGGGGTGACACTGGTGGACGATTCAAAAATGTTTCTAGCACGATGAAGGTTGACCTTCGGATGCTAACAGATCGACGAACCCAAGGCCACCTGAAAGAAGTCGATATCGCCGAGGGAGAATTTGCAAGAGCTGAAACAGGACCAGCGAAGTTCACGCATGATCATGTGAAAGTCTTGTTGGAAGGAAAGTTGCTCCTCGATGATTTCATCGATAATATAGGAGACAAGGCCCCAACCGTGCAAGTGATGCAGGTTCACGGCTTAGAACTTGTCATTTACGATCTGACATTGCGTGCACCCGGTTTGTATGTTGCAACGACGGTCACAAAGATAAATTTCCCTGAAAGAGCCCCAGAACTACGGCAACTCAGATGCGTGATCGAGAAGCTACTTGCTTTCAAGGTATATCAGAAGAGCTTGCTTGCTTTTATTGCGCTAAAAGGTATCATCTAGCGGAGCATTCTGGAGATTGTCCAACTCCTCCAAAAGCCGCAACTACGAAAAGCGGTAAGTATCGAGAATGGATCACCGTCTCCCACCACACACGACCCGCAGATGGCAGAATGGATACGGGAGACCTGGTCCCCCCAATGTCTGGGCCGTCCTATGCCACCACTTCCAAGCTATATGCTTCAAAATTAACAAATAGTTTTATTTAAGTCACTACTATATAAACAATCGCTGCATAGCAATTGAGAAACAGCGCAAGATCGTCTATGCAGATGCTATTAATGATGTCTAACGCAATAGTGAAGTTAGTACTCATCTTTGTATGATACAAAATGTTGCATCAAAAATACTTATCTTTCAGGTATTTATACTAGGAAAACGTCCACGTCCGTATCGTGCTACTATAGAGCGCGGTTGCTGCGCATCCCCGCAACTCTATCAGAGTACCGGGACCGGTCTGCTCATGCCGTGCTGCTCCAGCAAGAGAGTAGCATCATTCCAACGTGGCCCATGTTCTGTACGCGCTTCAATCTCCTTTGTCTTCACCGCCAACCTGCGATGCGGTAAAGCGAGCAGGTCCAGACGTTCCCGGAACGTTGCCAGTTGAGCAACACAACTAGTGCGGTGAAACTGAGAGAAAGCGCAAACCGTTTTGTTACGTGGGTATTATTGACGATACCTAGCGCAGTAGTGAAGTTAGTACTCATCTTTGTATGATACAAAATGTTGCATCAAAAATACTTATCTTTCAGGTATTTATACTAGGAAAACGTCCACGTCCGTATCGTGCTACTATAGAGCGCGGTTGCTGCGCATACCCGCAACTCTATCAGAGTACCGGGACCGGTCTGCTCATGCCGTGCTGCTCCAGCAAGAGAGTAGCATCGTTCCAACGTGGCCCATGTTCTGTACGCGCTTCAATCTCCTTTGTCTTCACCGCCAACCTGCGATGCGGTAAAGCGAGCAGGTCCAGACGTTCCCGGAACGTTGCCAGTTGAGCAACACAACTAGTGCGGTGAAACTGAGAGAAAGCGCAAACCGTTTTGTTACGTGGGTATTATTGACGATACCTAGCGCAGTAGTGAAGTTAGTACTCATCTTTGTATGATACAAAATGTTGCATCAAAAATACTTATCTTTCAGGTATTTATACTAGGAAAACGTCCACGTCCGTATCGTGCTACTATAGAGCGCGGTTGCTGCGCATACCCGCAACTCTATCAGAGTACCGGGACCGGTCTGCTCATGCCGTGCTGCTCCAGCAAGAGAGTAGCATCGTTCCAACGTGGCCCATGTTCTGTACGCGCTTCAATCTCCTTTGTCTTCACCGCCAACCTGCGATGCGGTAAAGCGAGCAGGTCCAGACGTTCCCGGAACGTTGCCAGTTGAGCAACACAACTAGTGCGGTGAAACTGAGAGAAAGCGCAAACCGTTTTGTTACGTGGGTATTATTGACGATACCTAGCGCAGTAGTGAAGTTAGTACTCATCTTTGTATGATACAAAATGTTGCATCAAAAATACTTATCTTTCAGGTATTTATACTAGGAAAACATCCACGTCCGTATCGTGCTACTATAGAGCGCGGTTGCTGCGCATACCCGCAACTCTATCAGAGTACCGGGACCGGTCTGCTCATGCCGTGCTGCTCCAGCAAGAGAGTAGCATCGTTCCAACGTGGCCCATGTTCTGTACGCGCTTCAATCTCCTTTGTCTTCACCGCCAACCTGCGATGCGGTAAAGCGAGCAGGTCCAGACGTTCCCGGAACGTTGCCAGTTGAGCAACACAACTAGTGCGGTGAAACTGAGAGAAAGCGCAAACCGTTTTGTTACGTGGGTATTATTGACGATACCTAGCGCAGTAGTGAAGTTAGTACTCATCTTTGTATGATACAAAATGTTGCATCAAAAATACTTATCTTTCAGGTATTTATACTAGGAAAACGTCCACGTCCGTATCGTGCTACTATAGAGCGCGGTTGCTGCGCATACCCGCAACTCTATCAGAGTACCGGGACCGGTCTGCTCATGCCGTGCTGCTCCAGCAAGAGAGTAGCATCGTTCCAACGTGGCCCATGTTCTGTACGCGCTTCAATCTCCTTTGTCTTCACCGCCAACCTGCGATGCGGTAAAGCGAGCAGGTCCAGACGTTCCCGGAACGTTGCCAGTTGAGCAACACAACTAGTGCGGTGAAACTGAGAGAAAGCGCAAACCGTTTTGTTACGTGGGTATTATTGACGATACCTAGCGCAGTAGTGAAGTTAGTACTCATCTTTGTATGATACAAAATGTTGCATCAAAAATACTTATCTTTCAGGTATTTATACTAGGAAAACGTCCACGTCCGTATCGTGCTACTATAGAGCGCGGTTGCTGCGCATACCCGCAACTCTATCAGAGTACCGGGACCGGTCTGCTCATGCCGTGCTGCTCCAGCAAGAGAGTAGCATCATTCCAACGTGGCCCATGTTCTGTACGCGCTTCAATCTCCTTTGTCTTCACCGCCAACCTGCGATGCGGTAAAGCGAGCAGGTCCAGACGTTCCCGGAACGTTGCCAGTTGAGCAACACAACTAGTGCGGTGAAACTGAGAGAAAGCGCAAACCGTTTTGTTACGTGGGTATTATTGACGATACCTAGCGCAGTAGTGAAGTTAGTACTCATCTTTGTATGATACAAAATGTTGCATCAAAAATACTTACCTTTCAAGCATTTATACTAGGGGAGCTCCACGCTGTAGTAGTTCATACAAATCGTAAAGGATTGCCTCCGTATCTGATTTAACACATCAGATCCTGGAGTATCTACTGGTTTTTGCATAGTGATTTGCGTCACGAAGAATCCGTTTTGTGCTTACAGCGGTTGAATGAAAGATCTCCAGCGTCGCAGTGTGCTCCAACTGCATGAGTGGGAGTTTAAATGCGCGGGAAAGTGTGACGTACTGTCTCCAAATATTTTCCGAAATTGGACTTTTCATACGTACAAGCATTACAAAGCAGCAACGCATCTTCTTCTGAGTATAATTGAACACGTTATTTATGTATATAGATACAACTACGCATAAAGTTTCTCCATATGAATACCAGCGAGCGTCAAATTTCTGCGTTCAGGTACCATGAAACACCATTGAGCGGGAGTTGCTACGTGTACCCAACAACGCGGGCGTTGAATAAGGGAATTGCTAGGGACACTCCAACAGGACGCTCCAGTCCCCCAAAATCGTTCAAAAAAGATGGAGTGTAGTACCTGATGCTTAATTCGGTTACAGTGGAGTGTCCCATAGTGCGATGTCCTATAGTTAAGTGTCCTGCAGCAGAGTTTTCGTTGCCAGATCCCAACAATTGCCTTCAGATATACTGCAGTAGATGCTTATATAATAATATTCTAGGTAAACAAGGAGTTCATTATTTTCTCGAGAATATTTGCTAGCAGGACTTGTAAGACACCGCCTATCAAATTTGTTTCCTAAAGCTTCTTATCCTACTCTTTTATCAAGTATTCATATCTAGAGTGCGTACTGTAGTGTACCTGGCTCTGCTGTAGGGCACTCCATTACGGAACACTCTACTACAGGATATTCCACTATGGGCCCTTCACTGTGAGACGCTTTGCTATTTCTGTGCTGCACTACACCTGAGTATGGCAATTGGTGACACTATCCGTTCAGGATTTTGGGGGACTGGAGTGTCCCGTTGGAGTGTCCCTAGCAATTCCCATCAAGTTAAAATAGGTTTGTCGAGTAACTACTTAGAAAATACCTAATCACTCAAAACGTGCACCAGTTATAAGAAAAGAAGAAAAGCTCATATTATGGATGAAGAATCAGTAGGATCGAAGCAAGCAGCATAGTCTGTGCTCAACATAATCTCGGAGTAGAAATCGGAATCCCATTTATAGTACTTGCCGATTATTGGGTGGCAGCGTCTCTGAAAGGATGTCGGAACACGACAGGCACGGTCATTGATGCAATGGCCGGCGTTCCTGATGGATTACTGTGGCCTTGTATCATCCTATAAAGATGACGATTGATTGCAGTATCGCCGAGTATACCGCCATCTCCATAGTCTTCCCAAACACCACGATCGGGCTCTGCTTGTTTCATGTGGCTCGTGCATGGATGGACCAGATCTGCAAACAAGTGAGAGTAGGCACTACGGCTCAGAATCGACATGCACACCAATACATGATTGCCTCCTTAAAGTCAGTGGTGTGGGAATGGCTTCTTCGTGTCGCATGGAAAAGAAGACAAAGTTTATTGCAGACAATCAGCAACAGGCATCTTTTCTGTAATACTTTGACGAGCAGTGACTAGCTAATGACAACATTAAAAGCTGGTGCACAGCTTTCCAACCGCAGATTTTTACAAACATGGAAACAAACAACTACGTGGAAAGCTGGCACAACCAGCTCAAAGCAATATACCTTGGAAGAAAACGCAATAGAAGAATAGACCGATTAATCTATATCCTGACGCATGATATGGAATTTGACTTCAAGATGACCACAGCACGCGTGAGCGCGAATGTCGGAAGAATGGGGCCCGCAGAAAGAGAGAGAAGACGACGACAGATTGCAGCTGCCCAGATACGTAGTGCTGTAGTTGACAATATGGTCTCGGGCCACACTGTCATATCATTCACACAAAAGGGCGTAGCATATAATAGTGCCGTAGAAAATTCGAACATGACAGCGTACACTGCAGAGACGTCGTCTGGCGCCAAGTAAATGCAAACATTTGTATCTCCTCCAGCGTGCCAATCCCAATCTAAAAATCTTGCAAGGCATTGCGACGAAATGCTCACATAATAGTTCCTAACGCTTAGCCACTGTTAACAGTGTCCACTTACTCGCATGCCACAGTGAATGCAAGAGTTGAAAAGCAGTGAAGAATGTTCTATAGAGCAGAGAAGAAATGCGTCCATCCACGAACTTGTCAACAGAACGATAAGATGTAGCTTAATTTGGGACCACTCTCGCTCGGTCTGATCCGATGGTTTCTCCGTCAACACCTCCAACGTATGAACTGTGTCATAAGGGTTGCGTACATAATCAGGTCAATTATTATGAGAGAAGCTGATCTCGATGTGTGGCCTTAGCGCTACTTGCCCTTTGTCTCGATGTCAACGCATAAAACGTCGATACACAAAATTTGTTTGCCATAAAGGAAATCTTTGATTGATAAACTTTAGAGGTATAGAAGTAACGGGATGGTTTGCGCTACAAATTGCAAAGGGCATATACAAATGGTTAAAATAGAAATAAAACGTAGTATGTATGTGAGGACACGTGGAAGCGGAGAAAGTGAGGTATAATGTTGTTGAATGGACCTTGATTAGGACGGAAAGCGTTATTCGTTGCCGAAGACAAGTTCCATGGAGGGAGGACGTAATCATTTTGGATGTTCAGTTGACCACCACGTAGGACGCTGTCAGGTTCGGGATAGGTCTGGCGGAGATGGATCACGCCGTGAAAAGGACTTGCCCAAGGAATCTCGTATCTCATTTAAAAACGTCTCGTACAAGTTGATGTTCTGTATGATATGCATCTTGAACGTCATTAAACATGCCAGCATACCCTCCATGCAAGAGAGTCTGTGCATTCCGCCTGGATAGTGATACGTCGCCACTGATTTCGCCACGTAAAGACCATCTTTAGCCAGTTCAAGTGTCATAAAGTCTCCACGTAGACCTATGCAATCCCTCGTTGAAATAAGGGCGAGGCATAAAAGAAATTCGTTGAATCATAACTTGAATCATAACAGAACTTACCGCAGATTTGCAAGCACGACACCACGACATCAGCAGGGTCACATCCTTTTGAGAGCATAGCGTCAACGATCGTTTTCGACTCGACAAGGAGCTTAGAATGATCACGTCGAATTTTATGAGTTTTGAAAATACCGAGCCACCTCAATGATTGCCAAGTCATAGTCTTTCTGAGGGTGCTGAAGGACCAGACGAAGGTCGACTTTGAAGTAGACCCTGTCTTCAGGGCCCTCAGGTTTTGACGCTGCCCCTTCAGGTTTGAGTTGGGACTCTCCCCTATGAAGTTGATTGCCAAATGTCAGCCATCGTTGCCCATTCTGTCAAGGAACACAGAAGTTAAGCACCAGATTAGGATCACGTCAGTATCCTGAAAGAGTACCTCAAAAAGAGGTGATCATAGCTTAATAATGGTATCATACTCAGTCATGACCGTGATGCGATTTAAAGGGTTCTGCTTTCTGCAGAATTGCTTTAGCCTGTATCAATACGCCATGAGTATGGAAGATAAACGGAAAGGGGCCAAAGCCAAACTTACACTTCGGCGTAAATGCAGAACACAGATGCCTCGGCAGGAGTGGCATTGGCCAGCTCCAATTTGCGGGCGGCACGGTATGCCACTGCTTTGTCCTTCTTTGCTGTATATGCATTGTCATTAGCGAGACAAGAGGATACCATATCCCTACTACCTGCACTATTTTTCTCATTTTTTTCTACAATGTTGGCTTCCAGATCACTAATTAGCAACGCCTTCCCGAAGTGCTGATGAAGGGCCTTCCAGTCTCCTACAAACAGCCGCCTTTGACCGTTAGCAGTGGAGTCCGCAAGATCAAGAATGGAGTTGAGTCGGTTGCTGAAGAGTCCCCCGTTAGTAAAAGGTCTGCGAGAAGTGCTCCAAGTGACATACTCACATTACTGCAGTATGCAATTGACCAGTAGCTTTGTAAACCCCGAAACCCATGGTGCTTGATGATGGTTGCGACGGACTTCGAACCGCTTGCAGAGGCAGCGACAATGACTCCATCACGTTCTTCATAGTTTTCCCATGGATGGGAATCTCGGCAATTACCAGTTGGCGCGGTGGAGGTGCTGGCGAGTGCTTCTGTAAGATCTTGCTCGTACTTTTTCCGTGCTTGCCCGTAGGCTCGCGAAATGTCTGACTGGATCGCCTGAGCAAGTACATTTGGATCGTCGGACGGTGGTACTTTCGTTTGCCCTTGTTGCTCATATTATGGCAAGTCAGATTAAAGCTGGCTCCACAAAGCTGTTCACTAGCCTAATATCGCCTCCAGATTCCCAAACGAAACATTGTATCTCCGCTTTCGGGAGCTGGTACTATTATGCAACCTGTGCCTGAAAATTGTTGATTATAAACTGCAGGTACCATACAGCTATACCCTTCTTTATGAATATTAACGCTTTAACATCGTATAACTTATACGTTTACATATTTAAGAGTGGAATTACTTCGTTCACTATGAAAATCAATGTACAAACGTCGTTACCACAAAAGAATAGGAATGGGACGCTTTCCTGTACACTATAATATCTCTCTATTTCCTTCTGTTTGTGTTTCCACAATTTGAGAATTGAAACGCTATCATAAAGGGGGGTAGTTCAACAGCAGAATGATTCTTATACAGATGGCATCTTGATTATTCTTGAGAGGGAGACAAGGGACATAGTACACGCTGTAAACGCGCTTTCACGTGCAAAGAATGATCATGCTGTGCATTTTGTTCCCGTTCCTTGAATTGCAACATATTGAATAATGGGAACAAAGGTTGTAGTGCATATGCCTCTTGACTTGCTACAGTGTCAAGAGAACTGCCATTACTGATTTCAAATAGACGCAAAGTCATGGGGAAAATCCTGTGCTTTCAAACATGCACGCTCACAAAATAAGCATATGGTCTCGTGTGACTTGTTGCTCACTCACCATTCTTTTATTTATCAGCTTCTTCCCCGCATTACTCCCAATCTCTGGTGATGTCAATTTTGCGCTATGTGTGTTATTTCCTGTTGATCAGAGCACCACAATAAACACCTGTCATGCGAAGCAATTCCGAGCTTAATGATATTTCTATATTCAGGGTAAGCCAACGAACAGATGCAATAAAGTTTACCGCATTGCAATGAGCAGGCGCTTGACGAAGGAGAAAAAACAGGCTGTAGTGCAATTTTGGTATAACCGACAGTGTTTCGATTTTGATATTCCTCTAAAGATGTCGTTTCAACTTACGCCATAACATAAGATCTTATCTATTATAACCTTGGTGCCTGACCACTGAATACATCTCCACTTTAGGTTCCAGGTACTTATTAATCCTTTAAAATTTGTTCAGATGGTGACGGAATTAGATGCCAAATCCAGCTCAAAGGTTCGTGCGAGCAATCTGCTCGGATCCACGTTGGATACATTGAACTACGTGAGCTATGTTCCTTGACCAATGCTGATTTTTTATTAGTAGAAACTCACATTCAATCCGAAGTCAAAATTTCGAGGAAATGGTGAATATGACAGCAAGAGCAACCTATGCTACCCATACCAATAACCAAGGACCTGGGAATATATGTCTTAATCAGATGCTTTCATTGCAGATATTAGGCACCGATTTATCGAAGAACTTGTTTTCTTGCCTTGACTGTTGACGTGGGGATTTTCCTTCTTCACAAGGCTGCGACTCATCATTGGTCAAGACTCCATAGAGATCTCGCAAGCCGACTTCAGGCAGCCATGGGAGCGACCCACCTTATGGTTTGGATCTCGACTCGCCAATGAATTCGCTTTCGAATAGTAAATCGATCTGCTATACGATCCGTTAGAAATGATATGTCACGAAGAGCGAGGTTGGTATGGCCTCTTGCAGCCAAGAATAAAGTCTTCTTGCGCATATATCGAGAAAAATTAAAAATGAGGAAGTCGCATATAGCAAAAGCAATAAGAAAGGCAGGTATCAATTGGCTTTTTTTTCTTTTGGTTATCTATGTGAAATGAAGAAGCAATAGAGTAGTGCTGAGAATCGCCAAGGTTATGTGCCGAGTTTGTGCCTGTAGTGGCACGACAGTAATGGTCAACCTGGATGGCAAAGGACGAACAGAACGCGAGTTCGATCAGCACGATAGTAGAAAGTGGTGCTGGGTTTCGGGAATGTATTTGGTGGATAGGGCTCTGTGCCTGTGGTATGGGAAGGAGAGACATGTAGATGGTAGTGGATGCGAAAACAACTAAATGAGATGGTGTTTTCTAATGTGGCCTACGATACGTTGAGGGAAAGCGTAAAGTTTTCTTTAAGATCATTGATGGTAGTAGGGCCACAATGGAATACTCAAATTGCCGGATTGATGTGTAAAATAGGAGGTATGATTGGCTATGGCTGTTGTTGGAAAGCCCAGTCAAGAATGAGGTGATAAGCGCATCAGCGGGAAGACAGAGGGGATTGCGGTCGCACGATCGCCATGTGTATAATATCTGCGCTGAATACGGAATAGACTTCGTAGATCATCATAGCGTCGACCATGAGTGGTCTCAAACGTTCGGGCCCATTAAGTTTGAACAGACTGATTATCAAGGTGGATTCCAGATGTGGATAGATGACCTGTTTAGAGATGCGCCTCGCGGGAAAGTAGCAATGAACACTAGTGCTACGTAATGTTCTTAATGGAGAGGATAGCAGAGATGTCTAAAGGGTATTCCTTCCACTCTCATCGGGATGTTTTGCACTGTAACATATGAGAAGGCAGACTCACATATGCCATATTACACTTAATTTCCGTCTGTACCGAACGTAAGTAAATTGGGTGTACCTCCGCTAAGTCGACCCGCAAATTTTCCAAATCTGCGCACCACCCTAGACTTCGCGCCAAGGTCTGTTCCCATATTCCAGCTTTAAAACGCCCGTAAAATTTGCGAAGAGTATTTCATCTATCTGGGCCACCTTTGGCGACTAATGGAAATGTAGGGTCCCATGGCTGGTAACCCATAATATAAGGATCTAATTTATGGCAAGTCTAGTACATAAACGTTTTATACTTTTGGACTATACGTCACAAGTACTGGTACATCAAATGTAATTATATTTCCTTATCGCAGTCCACAACTCTAACATATGCAGATATAACGCAGGTGTCATTTACGAGCAGCGGGCCTTTATCGCCGTTAGCTTCCTTCAAATTTCTGCTGGTGCAAAAGTAAGGGTAACCCCAGCTCGTTGTACTCTTGTTGAACGTTTTCGATAGCCCTAAGGTCATACTATATCAGCATCGAATTTAGTAGTTTTCGCTTACTTCCATAGTCGCAATTGTCCAAATCATTAGGACTGGATATCATCAGAGCATATTCAATTTTAACTTGCTCTTTTTTCCATTTTGAAGTTACATTATGGAGATACATAGCTACCTTCCTGTTTGATTTATTAGGATAAAAAACGATTCTCCTATAGACATGATAAGTGACATAGTGGACTCCAACGCCTTACCATTCAAATCCACCGACTTCAAAGCTGTCGCTCTGAACTTTCCCCTCGCATTTATCCACCTCGGTAACAGTAAAATGACACGTTCCAAAGTGCAGTTCCTTGTATTTACCGGGAGGCAGCACTTTCGATGCCAATTTATCCACTGCCGCGGCCATGTTTAATATTGATTGCGCTAGTCATTAAATAAAATTGTCTTTACATGGATTTAAATGCTTGTTTTCGCTTTCCATAGCCTGTGATGCGTCAGATTTAGTATGAACGGCATCATAACTGGGGTCTGACGTCTGCGAACATTGCTCAGTTTTTTCGCTGCCGTTATCGCTATCATCGACTTCTTCTGTGGACGTTTTTTTATTGTTAACGTAGCTGCTATTACTCTGGTCAGAAACCGATGAAACTGTCTTTGTAATCGTTGTAATGCTTTTTAATACGATCTGAGACATCTCTTATTATGCTAATACCTCTGTATATGCTTTCTTTGTATTTTCTTCAATGCGTATTTCCAGTATATTGATTGGTGTATCGATCAGTTGGTGGGTAACTGCTGCTCTAATAGCTTCTTCGTAATCGTCTACTTTTCGCAGTTGTTTGATGTTTCTCTCTGGATCAATAAACATGAGCTCAAATTGATCGGACTCAAGAAGGAATTCCAATTGTATCTAAATTGCGACGCGGTTAGCCCTACTTATTAGAAATTATCTATCATACCTTATCACGGAGCTGATGATAGCTCTTGCACCCATGATCGAAAAAGATACGGCGGATTTCCTCATGGGATCCGGTCAAATGTGCTTTAACCAGCAAACCGAGGTTGGGATCGATGCTTTTCATCTTTCGTTGGCTATCTGCAACTATTTTCTCTAGACGCTGCAACTTCAGTTTCAGCTCACTGCAAACTGCTTCTGCTTCTTCATATTTTCGTTTCATCTCTTCGAATCGTCTGTTTTCGATTCGCGAAGTGCACCCAGATTTGTATCGAAGCAGTTCCGCTTTAATTTCTGTAAACTCTCGGACGGCCTTTTCTTTAACAACACCAGACAAGATTATACTGTACCGCAAGTACGTAAGATGGCCTTCGACTTCTTCCAGGATGGAAGCGATTGATGTGCATACATGTTCTTAATCTTGCTCGTCAGAGCCTTGATTTGCACTTTTTAGATTATCGCAGCGTTCTCGCATGGCATCTGCGAAGTGAGTGCAGAAAAGAGATATCTGACAGGTGTATAGTATAAGTTAGGATACGTCATGCTCTCTTAATGGAGCGCAGATAACCTGATGATCACTCGTAAGCGTTGTTTGTTCTACTTCTGTATTATCCATAGCGAGACGCTAGAAAGTTGTAGACCTTTCTAATTGATCACTTGTGGGTATTTATAGAGTAATCCCTATAATTTATCCTAAAGTATGTGTATATTTGCAGTACGAAGCAATCGTAGCATGCATTATCAGCGCAAAAAAGCTGATACAGAGATGTGGTCCCTTGAGATGTTCTCTGCAAAGTTCTTAATATTAATCAAAGCATTTGAGAGTTACTGGATACTATAATAATCAATATATCATTCCGAGAGACTAATACATGCCACCTGCATCAATTAACTAAAATAACGAGAGAAGAAGAAACTAGCGCAGCACATAGATGATGGTTGCAGGCTACAGTAAGAAAAGTATACCAACGTTAGTGATAGACGATCCATTTTCAGCAGACTGCATACTGAATGTTTTGCCACAATACCTCAAACTCTGATATGCATACTAAAACATTACTTGGGTTGGGTCAACGTCCTTCTAAGCAAATCCAATGAAGCTGTAGTAGTGGAAGTGTTTCCATGAATGTCGGATTTCTTGAGGTGGATGTTCAGAAGTTTTGTAGATATGAGATTGTTTTCCGAATCAAAAGCTGACGAATAAATATGCAACATTTGAGCGGCCGCCGATGTTCTAAGAAATATGATTGATTAAAATGATCGCCGCTGTACGATAGCATAAACGCTTCTAAAGAGGACGCACTCGTTTTATTTAGAAGGACTTTTTTGAAAGAAATGACGTGTGATGCGCGAACACGCAGCATTTACTAAAATTTCGGACGTTCCGATGAGACATGACCATCCTCCTGATGTCTTACTAGAGCGTCGATAGTTGTCGTATCCGACATAGTTACATTACTACACGGTGATTAGAACAATACATCAGAACACGACAAAAGGTACTGAGGGTGGTTACTTTATTAGAACGCGGTTCTAGACATATCTTATCCCATCTATCTGTTGCTGAGGTACCAGCGGACACAGAATACATCAGGATAAACATAATGATCTTAATCTAGTAAAGGATTATCTAAAGATATCTCTAAACTCCTCTATCCCGCCATTACCCGCAAGCACTGTGAATTATATAAACAATAGAACAATCATTTTAATAAAACGATCCTTTTTGGGTCTCGCTTACTTCACGTCGCCCATACTTGAATTTGGATCCATCAATAGTGACTATCCCACCTGTCGCTTTTCAGAATAATCAATCATCACACCTATTTCTATTTAGAATACGGCAGCTTTCCTTCATACTCCCTCTCTCTTGATTTTTTGATACCATCCAAATGATTTTCTTACTACTTGTGCCTGATCTCTAAAACTCCACGCAGGACACACTGCTGATTGGCCAGGATTACTGTCTTATTGGACTTCAGCAGACATTTTTCTTGGGAGCAACGTCAACGAATGATACAGAGGAAAATTGCGTTTTATTCTTGTGTCACCTGGGTATTACACTAATGAAGCAAAGGGATCAAGGAATGATTCGGTCACGGCGGATGTGCAGAAGTCTTATAAATATGAAATTGTTTGCCGATTCGAGAGACGGCAAGTAAAGATGTTTTATGACCAGCTGAACTGCCATGCTGCAAATCAACAATATCCTAAAAGTATGCTGCAAAGGGCAACGAAAGAAATTACACTTGACAAAGATGCCGATGAGAGCTAATTTACTGGGTACACCTCATGTCGACGAACGGTTACATGACGATTCGGAGTCAACCTGGCGTCAAACACTGGAGGGAAGAGAGGACATAGAAGATCAACATGGTTTAGATATATTGTTGTGCGCTCGATGTTTCTACGATTATATGGTACCTTGAAAGACGCACGCATTCTAACCAGCCAAAAAAAAAAAAAGATCCAAGATGACGATTCGATATTAGGGAGGATGCACAAGCTCAGCATGACTTTAGGTTTATTATTGTTTGCTGGATATCTCTATGATTACATGTTATTTTGAAAGATGTGCACATTATAAACAGTAAAAGAGATCCAAGATGACAATTCGAGATCCGGACGCCATTGATATCTTAGAGGTCGATTGATCTTCAATGGCCATCACTTATTGCATAAGACAAAAGCTTTTTAAAAGAATGCCAGTCAGCCAACAACAAACACGGCACCTCAGTTGTCGATCGATGAATATAAGTATGTAGATGACCTCCAATGCCTCAATCGGTTACAGTACAATTGCAAAGATTCGCCGTAAGGTTTGTCGGCAACGGTTTTAAAAGTTGATAAGATCATGCTTTTGGTCTTCGTAGGGACTATTCATGGTGGGATCGTTTTTATAAAAGGCCTCCGACAATATCTCCAGCCTTGTCCAATCCTTGAGTGGTAAAGAGACGAGAAATTTGTTCACATCATTCGACAACTTGTAGTTGTGCGAAATTCCGTGTGGTTGTGGCGGACATACCATGACTCAACATTGATTTACGGACACAATATGATATAATCGTCTATGACATCACCGAAACTACTGGATTTTTCCCATGACTTTGCGTCTATTTGAAATAATTCGGCGTTACTTCCAGATAAACTCTGCGCTTTGAAGTACGTATTTTTACGTTCATCCGATGCTATGATTTGCGTGTCATACTCTTCCATGTTGTGTTTGTGTCACGGACAGCTTTCCATTATCTAACGCAAAACGTGCGTCAAAGACAGGGTTTCAGTCTCGTGCAATGACGTGTTAAAGATAGGCGTATCAGTGATCAGATCTTTTTATTTCATGCAAAAGGCGTGTGGAAGGTACGGGCTTTTATCTCGCGCAAAAGGCGCGTCGGTGATAGGGTACCATCGTGTCATGCAAAGGGGTGAATCAGTGATCGGGTTCTTTTGACTCATAAAAATGGTGTCTCAGAAACAGGATTCCGTCGTCTCATGCAAAAAGCGTGTTGAAGACAGGTTCCTTTTATCTCACACAAAAAGGATGTCTCAGATAACGGAAAGCGATGCATATTTAAAGCGAGCACTTCTTTTTCTTTTTCTTTTTTTTTTTTCCTTTGGCTCTTTTGGTACAAACATCCCTGGTACGGATGTCAACTTTTTATTACATATCCAGGATCACTCATTTTTTTGTATGCCGTTTAGGCTGCATGACCGCTGTCCCGAGCCGTCTTGGCCGTGTTGGTGCTTTATGCCCACACTCAAAGTACGTAAACGTTGTCACACACACGCTCTCAGTATCGTTCATCTTCCGCAATAGATTGCTAGACGATGTATCTCTTCAAGTCCTCTGCACGCTGTCTACGATGGCCGCTCCTAAGCCATCGGGTCACCCCCAAACTCTCGCTGCCCCCACCGCTTCAGATGCGGGGCTTTGGCTTCCGTCGATGGGCGGAAATACCCTTCGAGGGTAAGTGAAAAGACATCAAAGTATCTTTCATTTACTAACCATGAATTATTTTTTATGCTGCCGGAATAAATTTTGCGTCCACTGAGGACCAAGTTCATTTAAGCTGATTAATCTTCAGACGAAAAATTGATGTACTGATGGCCGCATATTCGACTGTTCTTTAGCGCAAACTTGGCTCTTCAGAGACGCAAGGTTTATTTAGTGTAGCGTAAAAAGTGATTCAATAAACAATATAACTTTCCCAGTAATTTCTCTATCTTTGGCTCTTGCGCTGTCTGTAGTAATAATATTTAATTTATCATGATAATACTCTCTCTCTTTTGCTGATTATAATGCGGCATTGTAAAACGTGGTTGCAGTTTCAGGATCAGCTTCATAAATGGCGATCCTGGAGGCTATCTGAACTATGAGAACTCGGGCAAAAAGATCCCCAAGCCGCCACGATTCTACGTCGATCGCGATGCGTCACAGATATAAATGGCACGTGCTACGTGCTACAAAACAGTTAGGATTATGCAGAGAAAATAAAAGAGAGCCTTTTGAACCTCTTCAAGAACAAAAGGAAAAGAAGACTAACGGGGCCAGACGGAGCCCGACAGAGTCCGAGAAGAGATTCCTACAAAGGCCAATCAGAGACATTGGGTTAAGGCCGGACCGTCACGCAGGTGACTCCCAAATCGCTGTGCCGTTATCAGTCCCTGCCCGTCCTTTGTAAACTTGCAAATGCATGCAACACCTTCCGTAAGTCACCTCTGCTAGTAGATTTGTCAAGGTTGCTCATGAGGAATACCCCGTTGCAATATACGATGAGCTATAACCCACAAGAGAAACGCAAGGCTGGAAGGATACCAACGCTAAAGGATGCAGCGTCATCCTTATGGATTCGGGTGTTTGCTCCGTGTTGATGTTGCTTGCTTGACCTCTTCTTCTTCGTGAAACGCTTCCCCCACCCCCCTCTCTCTCTCTTATCTTTTTCTTCTTTTTCTTCTTTTTTTTCTTTTCCCTTTTTGCCTTTTTCTCTTTTTCCCAGTCAAGTAGACCTACGAATGCATGCAACACCTTGTACGATGGTCGTGTCTCATCGGAACGTCCGAAAGTTTAGTAAATGCTGCATGTTCGCACATCACACGTCATTTCTTTCAAACGACCCCTTTTAAATAAAACGAGTGCGTCCCCTTTAGAAGCGTTTATGCTATCGTACAGCGGCGATCATTTCAATCGATCATATTTCTTAGAACATCGGCGGCCGCTCAAACGTTGCATGTTTATTCGTCATCTTTTGATTCGGAAAACAATCTCATATCTACAAAACTTCTGGACATCCGCCAAGTAGTTCATGGCGTTGAATCGAGTCAAGGCAGTGAATACTTCAACCAACTCTCAGCAACTGGATGCCTAGTACATTCTCTTTGAAAAGATTGTTTCTCAACAGATGTGGATCTGACAGGTCTGGCCCCTGTATCTTCAATATCAAACTGTCGCTTGCTTGTGAAGAGTCCGTCGCCACCTTGGAAAGACCAACTGATCTAGATCTCGTGGCTGATGAATTTAGGTGGCTCAAGGAAAAGCCAAGAGAGATAGGTCATATGAAGAAAGAAATGCATTTTAAATAGAAATAGATGTGATGATTGATCATTCTAAAGAGTGGTAATTAGGATAGTCACTATCCATATTACAGTAAGACATGAGTAAGTCTAACATTAGTAGATGTGCTTCTGCTACTCCAATTTTATTGAACCTGTCTATAAGGATACTGACCTAATCTAAGTAATATCTCCATACACATATCAGAGACTGACTTATTGTAGCGAACGTTTAGAATGCAGTCGGCTGAAAATGCGTTTTCCATCACTGACATTGATATATTTGTCGTACTGCGACCTGCAATTGTCACCTACTTGCTGCGTAACTCTTCTTCGCGTTATCTTACTTAATTGATGCAGGTGGCACATCTTAATCTCTCTACGTATATTCATTATTATACTATTTGATAAAACTCTCTTACGTCTTGTACAGTGCTTAAGAACTTACATTTCAGAGAACACTTCAAAGAATTGAACTTTCTTCCACATATCTGTACCAGTCTTTTGTACCGATCAGGCACGTTCTGATTGCTTTATAATGCAAATATACACATACTTCGAGATAGAAGATATGTATGACTTGATATAAATATCTCAAATGTTCAATCCAGGGGATCTACAGCGTCCCAGTATCTCAGTGCAGCTAGTACGCAAGCAAGATAATTATGAATAATAATCAGGTTACCTGCGTTCTGTAAAAGAAAAGAAAAGGGATGAAAAGCAGCATGTACCCTAACTCGCACTATAGAACAATTGCATAGCGTATATTTATTCTCACTTTGCAGCTGCCATGCAAAGATACTGCAACGACTTAAAAAGTGCCAATCAAGATTCTGACGGAAAAGGTCAAAGACATGTTTACATGTCAATCGATTCCTTGATGGCGGTAGCCGATGACCATGTTGCGCATGTGCTGGACTGGTCGTGGCTGGACAGTATTGTTAAAGTAAAGGCCATCCAAGAGTTTACAGAAGTTAAAGAAGATTTGCTTCGATACAAAGCTGAGTACACCTCGCGAATCGAAAAGAAACGATTTGAAGAAATGAAGCAAAAATATGAAGAAGCAAAAGCAGTTTGCAGTGAGCTGCAACTGAAGTTACGAAATCTAGAGAAAATAGTTGCAGATAACCAAGAAAAGATGAAGAGCATCAATCTCAACCTCGGCTTGCTGGTTAAAGCGCATCTAACCGGATTCCATGAAAAAACCCGTCGTATCTTTTTCGACCATGGGTGCAAGAACTGTAACCAGCTCCGTGATAAGGTATGATAGATAATCTCTGTGAAGCAGAGTTAACCATGTTGTACATCAGATACAGTCGGAATTTCTTCTCGAGTCCAATCAATTTGAGCTCATGTTTGTTGATCCAGAAAGAAATGTTAAGCAACTGCAAAATGCAGAGGATTACGAAGAAGCCATTAGGGGAGCAGTTACCCACCAATTGATTGATACGCCAATCAATGTTCTGGAAATACAAATTCAAGAAAACACAAAGAAAGAATGTACAGAGGTATCAACATAGCAGAAGGTTTCCCAGATGGTACTAATGAGCATTACAAGACAGTTTCGTCCGTTTCTGACCAGCACGACAGAGTCAACAATACAAACACACCCACGGAGGAAGACGATGATAACGACAGCTGCAGCGAGAATACTGAGAAACTTTCACAGACATCGGACCCGGGCTCTGACGCCGTTCATACTAAATCCGATGTATCGGGAATAGTGGAAAGCGAAAACAAGCATTTAAATCCATGTAAAATAATTCTATTTGACAACTAGCGCAATTAATATTAAATATGGCCTCTGCAGTGGATAAATTGGCATCTAAAGTGTTACCTCCCGGTAAATACAAGGAACTGCACTTTGGAACATGTCATCACACTGTTACTGGAGTGAGTAAATGCGAGGAGACAGTTCAGAGTGACAGGTTTATTGTGGGCGGCTTTGAATGGCGAGGTCTTCGAGTTCGCAATGCTACTTATCCTACCTATAGGAGAATCTCTTTTTATCCTAATAAATCAGACGGGAAGGTATCTATGTATCTGGATAATGTGACTTCAAAACGTCAAAAGGAGCGAGTTACCACCGAATACGTTCTGATGATATCCAGTCCTAATGATTCAGTGAATCGTGACTATGCAAGTAAGCAAAAACCACTAAATTTCGGCGCTGATATAGTATGATTTTAGGGCTGACAAAGACATTCAAGCAGCCTCTAACTAGCTGGGGCTATCCTTACTTTTGCAGCGACAGAACTTTGAAGGAAGCAACCGGCGATAAAGGTCCACTGGCGGTAAGTGATGCCTGCGTTTTATCTGCATATGTTAGAGTTGTGGAATGCGATAAGGAAATATAATTACAGCTGTAAGAAGGCAAGGCCATATATTCTACATTATTTGATTTTTCGCTTGCGTCGAATGCAAGTAAATTGGACGTATCTTCACTGAATATGATCCGCTGATACTTTAAGTCTGTGAGTCACCCCCAATTTCGCGCCAGAACCTGATCCCATGTTCCAGCTTTAAAACGCGCTTGAACTCCACGAAGAGTAGTTCACTTATCTGGGCTTCTTTGCCGACTAGTGTAAAAATCGGGTCTCATGGTTGGCGACCAGTAACGCCATGTCCATGAGAATATAACATAGCATTAACGTTCATTGTCGCTTTCCCGCGTGGCACATTTATAACCAGGTTATCCATCACGTTCGAAGAACACCTTGGTACTCCTTCTTTTCAATACACAGGCCGGAGTGCTTGAGGGGCTCAAAGTCAACGCTATGATGATCCACGGGATCTATTCCAAACTCAGCACAAAGGTTACACGCATGGCCATCATGCGATCAGAATTCTCTCTGCCTTGTCCCCAACGGGTTTATCAGCTCACTCTTAACAGAGCTTTCCAATAACAACAGAGCTTAATCTCACCTCCTATCTCGCACATCATTCTGGCAATTTGAGTATCTCACTGTTGCCCTGCTACCATCAATGATTTAGATTTAGAAAGACTTGTACACTATTCCTCAGCGTATTGCAGGCCACATTAGAAAACCCAATCTCCCTTACTTGTTCACGCATCCAGCACGGGTACAGCGTCCTATCCACCAAATATACTCCCGAAAACACCCGCCTTCACTTTCCACTGCCGTACCTATCCGACTCGCCTTGCGTTGGCCCTTTGCCATCCAGATCGGCCGCTGCTGTCATGCCACCACAGGCCCAAATTCGTAACGCAACATCGGTGAGTCTCAACGCCAGCCTCTTGCTCCTTCATTTCACATAGATAGCCAAACAAGCTAATAGATATCTATTTCTCGTGCTCGTAGTGTCTTACTATCTTCCTTATCCTTCTTATTATATGCACCTTTCTCATTTATAACTTTTCTCGATATATGCGCAAGGGGGCTACATACTGGGCTGTAAGACCGCCATACTCGGCTCCTTCTCAGTGACAGCGTCGTCCCTAATGATCGCATGAATGATCGATCTACGATTCGAACACGCATTCATGAGCGAGTCCAGATTCAACCGGAAGACGCGTCGCTTCCGAGAGTATCTTGAAGTCGGCTGGCTTGCGAGATCTCTGTAGAGACCGTGGTCTAAAATGGGGTATTCTCGATCAATGATTCGCTGTCTGTGGAGAAAGAAAAATTGCATGCCAACCGTCCAGGAAAGAGAGCAAATCCTTCGACAAATTGACGCTTAACTTCCGCAATACAGGTATTTGATTAAGGACAGTGCATCTATTCACAGGACTTTGGTCCTGATTATGCGCAGTATATGGTGCCCTTTCCGTCATATTCACCCTTTCCTCGAACCTTTGACGAATTTGAACCGAGTTTGAGCTTTCGTTAATAGAAATTATGAATCGGTCAAGGAACGTGCCTCACGTAGCTCAGTGTATCCAACATGGGTCCGAGCAGATTGCTCGCAGGGATTACAGCGCTGGATTTGGCATCGACTGACGTTTAGACCTGCTGTTCAGCTGAACAAGTGAAAATGTAAATAGAAAATATATGAAGATGCAGTTTCTGAATGTCAGCGTCTGAAAGGGACTAATGAGTATTTGTAAAAGAGACGGTGTATATTTTATTCAGAAAGTAACTGTCAATTAGGGACTATGCACTGAAAATGACATCTAACCAATGAAATGATGAACTAAGCAAATGCAGAAAATAGAAACTAACAGTTCCAGGATAACGGGGTGCTAATGAATCAAAATCTAAGGATTTCACCATCCTCGGGAATCAAGACATGATCTTGAATGGCCTGCTGCTGCACATATTTCCGTAGTTCCTCGCGGCTCAGTGCTGTATGATTGATCGCATCCATGTGCACGGCGACGATGGTTGCGTTTGGCGCAGCCCGATGCGCATGAAGTGTGTCGTCCTTGCTCATGATGATAGAGCCACTGAAGCCATCCACTCGGGCATCACCGGTATTCAGGATGATCACATCGGGATTGAACTCGGCTAGGGTCTTGTCAACCCCGCTGTCCCATACTGTATCGCCAGCGATGTAGACGGTCTTCGATCCGGGAGCCTGAAAGATGATGCCCATGACATTTCCAAGAAGTTTTGCTAGGTCAGGTACCGAGAACATAGCGTCCGTGCCATGAAGGCCCCTTGTCTTTGTCAAATGGACGCCTTCGAAGACGACGTTGGTGCCCAAAATGCGAACGTCTGTAAAGCCTTGTGCACGAATGGTTTTGGCGTCTGCTTCATCCTGTGCAAACAAAGGAATATCCTTGGGGAGTAGCTCCTGAGCCGCATCATCCCAGTGATCGAGGTGTGTATGGCTCACGATGACCGCATCCACGCCCTCCATAATGTCCTCAATCGGCATTGGAAGTTCGACCATCGGATTGCGCAGATGACTGTGATATGTCCCCTCAAAGCCTGGATATGCATCCTTCTTCGCAAGCATGGGATCAACAAGGAAAGTCTTGTCTCCATAGGTGATCTTCACCGTAGCGTTTCGAATATGCTGTACTTTTACTGATTCAGTGCTGGGTGTCTCCATGATGAAGCTGCTCGTTTGAATTTCTGAAATGAACCTGCTGCAGAAAGCCGCACTATTTAAGTGTTTTGCAGGGGCGATGACATCTAAATGAATCGCTATTTTGAAAAGAGCCTGATTCGTAGAGTCAATTTGCTTCGATTTGCTTCGATTTGCTTCGATTAATCAGCATTAATTATTCAGCAACTACTATTCAGCATCCATTTCTCCACGTTCATTAATAACATCCCATTTATGGTAAGTTGCATCATGTTGTACTTTGAATTGAAAGGTATAAACAAGAAGAAATCTATGGAATTGTATCTTATTCCAGTAATAGAGACGAGGCTACCATGAGCTTCTAGTATTCGATGATTGACAGCTGAGATTTCTTTTGGACGGTGTGCACGGATATATTATTCCGGATTTTCCGAAGTTTCTCCGGTCTCTCATTGCATTGAAACTGCGGTACCAGCCCCGCAAAAGTTATGAACTCTGCGGCAATAGATCAACGAAATTCCTGGTACCGTAGAATCTGATCCCCACGGTCCAAAAAGGCGGCCGTATACAGCAGCCTGGGATGACCTTCAGGGCGCTTGCCAAAGGTGTCAATAGTTAGTGACACTGGAGGCCACGTTGTTCAAAAGCTAAAAAAAAAAAAGTAGCATGAGAAGATGTCTTGTTCCCTTTTCAGCAATACGGCGTAGAGATCAAAGAAGGACAAAGCAGCAGCGTTGAGCCGCCGGCAAATTCAAGCTGGTTCTTCCTATCCTTGTGAAGGCGTCTCTGTTCTGCATGCATCTTGACGTTTGAGTTCGCTTTGTTTGTTTCGCTTGCACCTGACAATAGGACGTTGACATATACCCCCAGGTTTTCTGCAGAAGTAAGCACTGTCTAGACGGTGTCTCAGCCAGCACGATGACATGATAATGACGTTGTAGGCGCTATCTTTAGAACGCCAACGTGAGTGTAAATTAGTGAATTACTTTTCTTCTCTTAATACAATGGGCGACAATAATTGGCATCGACAATCAACTGATTAAGGAGAATTCCCAAACTGGAGCCGGCATTGTTATCGGATTCTTAGAGTCTTGTAGAAGAATCTATTGCAAATTGACTCGTCTAGTCCTCTAGCACAGAGGTAAAAGCTATGACTAACAGATAGTCGAATTAACATGACATGCCCAAGTCACCAAAATTCGTCGTGACCACTGCAAGCTACTTGTCGGATCAAAGACAGTAGTCGATGCTATGCTCTCTAGAGGGTGCGACCCCGCCGATATTGTCGTGCCCTCTTTGCAGATCTGCGGTAAGTTTCATGATGATGTCGTGAAGTTTGTTTATGCTTAGCATTTGTTTCAACGATGGATCGTACAGGCCTACGTGGCGATTTCTTGACCGTCGAACTGGCCAAAGATAGCCTTTACGTAGCGAAGCCAGTGGCGACGTTCCACTATCCGGGTGGAATGCACAGACTCTCCTACACGGAGGGTATACTGGCATGTTTGATTGTGACTATATTGCTATTCGTGTGTCTGCAGCTTAAGCGAACATGATAACGATCATGTATTTCATGCTAATCATCTCCGATCTATCATAAATACAGGTGAACACTAGAGTAGTCCGTGAATGTTTGTTCAGCTGGAGTTTGGCACGTCGTCGGGATTTGGTGGATCCAAGAAGATTGAGGAAATTCGCAATAAAAATGGGTTTACTTCGGTTAGCGACGCTCTCCGAAAATACGGTTGATATCAATAAGTTGGATCAGCGTGAACTTTTCAAATTCACGGTAAAATATACTTCATTAACAGGTCTTAGTGATCCGCCTGACAACTTTCTCGCTACTTTTGATTCATAGGTTTCCATATTACTCTTTACGTCACAAAATTGGATCAGTTTGCTAAAGCGGGAGCGGGGGTCGCAAAATTCGCCCACGATCATGTCAAAGTTCTGCTGGAAGGCAAATTGGTAGTTGATCATTCTGTCGATACGATATGAGAAAATGCCTCCACAGTCCAAATAATGCAAATCCGCGGCTTGGAACTTGTGATTTACAACCTTACGTTGAATGCACCTCTCCTCTGCGTCGCAGCAACAGTTACAGAGGTCAATATCGGCGGATTTCAGAACCTTTGTAGATATGAACTCGTTTTCTGATTTGAAAGAAGCGAATAAATATACAATGTCCGAGCAATTTGCCAGTGTTCCAAGACATGCGGTTGATTGAAATGACTGCTGACATACGATAGTACAAACTTTTCTAAAGAGAATACATCCTTTATTTTAGAAAAAATCTTTTGAAAGAGATGATGTGCGATATGTGATGCGCGAACACGCAGTATTCACTCAATCTTTGGACGTTTCGAGAGACACGGCCATCCTCCCATGACTTAGTTACGTTGAATGTCGAAAGTCGCCACAGCCGGCGGAAGTCGGCCGCTGGTGTTTCGTGAACGTCAAGAATAATGGAGACCGCTCAAGCTCCTGACGATTAAACGTTGTTTAGGATACGTTAGAAAGGAATAAACAAATGATATGATTAGACATAGTAATCCGGAAGTAAGTTCAAAAGAATGTTTAGGCTTTAATTGATGTATCGATGAGGCGTACTTGTCATTCATTAAAGCAAACTTGGCTCTGCGTAGTACAATGCGTACTTTTAGTGGCTATATGTCTTGTTACAACTATATACACGTATATTCTTGGAATCTTTGCATGTATATATGCAACAAAAAAGAGCGTTTTCCTGCGATAGAAGATGTCAGGTGAAGGCGGTGCAGCTCATTCCAATATTCTATTCCGGTGTTTGTCCAATTGCGAGCTTGTTATGGTCATGTGCGTTCGGCATACATAACGCAAGATAAGTGACGCGAAATTGTGCATCTATCCGTTTACATCAATGTCTCAGGCTTCCATGTATAAATAGAGCGTTTTAAAGCTTCGATGTTTCATCTTTGATTGCTAACCAGAGCAAAGAAGGATGTGTGACACTACTAGCGATACACGTGTTAGTAACGCTTTGTCCAAGATATAACTCAGCCTAACAGTGATTATTAGCTTGCGCAAGTCTTTTTTCACGTTGCAAGCGTTGCGCGCAAACGCTTGGATGATCTAAAGAGCAAAGATGGAAACTCCACCAAACAGCGCATCGAACGTGCCTACGCGTCAGCAACGCTTGTAAAAGAAATGAATGATCATGTTGCCTACTTGAAGGATATGCCGTTCCTTGGAAGGGCTCTGAAAGAAAAGGCTATCCGCTCCCTTACAGAAGTTAAAGTAGAGCTGTTTGAATATAATCTGGAAGTTGAGAATAAGCGACTCGAAGAAATGGCGCGAAAATATCAAAATGAGAGAAATGCGCGTCGAGAGTTGCAACAGGAGCTGCAATCGTTGAAGCGTGCAGCCAGACCAAGCCAGAATATAATGCAAGGCATCGACATTAACGCCAGTCTATTTGTTAAGGTGCATCTTGACCGACCCCACGAAAAGATTCGCTATTTGCTTTTCGGGGAGGGATTCGCAAGTTACCAACAGCTCCGCGAAAAGGTATGAGATGCAATCGTCCGTGCCCAGGACTAAAAGGTCTCTTCAGATACAAACAGAGTTCCTTCTCAAACCTGATTGCTTCCAACTTCTATTCTTTGACGCCTATGGAAGACTTAAACAGCTTTGCGATGAAAACAATTACGAAGAAGCTATTGGAGGAATCGTTGCTCAGAAGTTACTAGAAACACCGGTCAATGTACTGGAGATACATATCCAAACGACTGCAGCTGAAGAGTACCCAGAGGTATATGTGACATGAACTGTCGTACAGATGTATTGAAGTTAGATAAGGAAACGGAACCGCCTACTCGGGCGGAAAATGACGACGATATCGAGGACACAGAAAGTTTCACAGACAGAGTCAATATGGATGATGAAGGGAGTGACAGGACGGACGCGTTTTCGCAAGTTTCTTTAACAAATTCTCCTACGATACTTGATTCAGGTGCAACATGGGATGATGGGAGCAAAGAAAAGGAAATGCTTCCCTGTAAGAGTCTGTTATATAATAGCTAGCGGAGTTCTCACCAAAAAAGGACCTTATAGTGGACAATTTGGCTATAAAGGTGCTACCACGCGGCAGGTATGAAGAGGTGGACTTCCAGGCGCACCATTGGACGGTCACTAGATGGAGCACATACAACACACCACTCTATAGCACTCGTTTTGACGTCGGTGGTCACCAATGGTAAGGACTTGCTGTCCAATTATGTTGCTCACAGAACGTGCAGGAGGATCAGATGGTGGCCAAATGGAAACAACTATGCGGGATTTATTTCTATTTACTTGGAGCTTATTATTCCAGATAAACAGAGCCTGAGGGTACCTGCCGAGTACGTACTGATGGTAACCAATCCGAACGATCCGAAAAAATATTATCCCAAATGTACATGAAAAATAATATAACGTTATACTTATGAAACATTTTTAGATGAGTTTAACGTGTTCGACAATGACGCAACCTATTGGGGCTTTAGAGACTACTATGACAGCGACGCTATCAAGAAACGTGAAGAAGATCAAGGGCCATTCGTAGAGAATAATACATGCATCATATCCGCATACGTTAGAGTTGTAGACGACAGAAAGCAATGATATCGCAATAGATGTGATATTGTATTCCCTGCTCTCAGGATATCGGCACACCGATTTTTCTCCAATGAGCTTATTTTTAAGGAAAAGTTTGTTATGAAGCACTGCATCGACATGTCAAGTAGCAAATGCTATGATCTCGCTTCCTTTGTCCCGGATATACTCTTTATTTAATTTTTTTTTTTACGTTACTCTGAATCTTGCGTCTCTGAGAAGTCAAGTTTGCACTAAAGAAGAATTGAATATGAAACCATCCGTACATCAATTTACAGGAAATTGGTCTCTGCAGTGGACGCAAAATCTATTCTAGCAGCATAAAAAATAATTCATGGTCGGTAAATGGAATAGCACTCGGATATCCTTTCACTTACCTCTCGAAGGTGTGATCCTACAATTACGTGCAGATACAGCTCCGCGCCTGAAGCGGTGGGAGCGGGTGGAGGGATGCAGTCAGCGTCTGATAGTGGCCGATGGTGGAAGTTGTGCAAAAGTCTTTCAGCGATGCAGCATCTGGCGATCTATCACGAGAAAATGAACGATACTGAGTATGACAACGTTTACGTAAGTGGTGAACAAAATTCCGCATAAGCAATATAATTTGGGACTGAGATCATGCAGCCTAAACAAGAGGAATAATCTTGTAGGTCGGATGAACTGACCTCTTGAACGGGGAGTTCAAGATTAACAGAGCCTAAGAATAAACACAATAATTCATACATCTCTTTAAATACAGATTATTTTGATGGGGACCCCAACTTGAAACATTTCTATACCTTGTGGTAACGTATAAAGGGACCTGTCGCTGATGCAATGTCATCTCAATGTCAAAAGATGAACCGCTTTAGGTGGAACGTTTATCCTCTCTTAAAACTTTTTTATGCTTCCCAATACGATAATGAGAAATCCAGACCTGCAAAAATGAACTCTTCTAATGCAAACTCCAATTATCCAACAGGGAACTGCTACATTGGATGAACATAAAAATACGTGTGTGGAAAGAGCAGAGTACATCCGGAAGTGACGCCGAAAAGCTTCAAATAGATGCAACATGATGGGAAAAGTCCTGTAATAGCACGCGGGATAACTGTCTGCTTCTACATGACACAGATCGTATTGTATGGGTCTAAGCTACCTCATTGCGCTCGGTCATTTTTAGATGAAGAGTTACGGTTTTGCTGTAGAGGTTATGGCCGATGTGAGACCATTACCCGAAAAATGGCTCCATGGTTTATAGGGAATCCGCAGGACAGCATACGAGGAAGGGTAACCTTGTCTTGAAAATGAAAGAGCTGATATAATAGACAGATCCAGCCTTCCTACCTCATTGATGGTATGGTTTGCCTACGTTACTGGAAAGGCTGGACGCGCTGTTTCTAGGGTCGCGATGTATTGCAAGAATTGATGATTCCGACAATTCCTGAGAAATTTCTACCCTAGCAATACATTACACCTTGTTAACCTTATTAAAGTTAAGTGACGTCCTCAGGAAGACTTACATAGAGGTCTTGCTATCTTCGGTATCTGGGTTCTTCACTACAACTGTACACTACAAAAATGAGCGATGCTATGAATAACCAACGCGTTAGTCATGTGAAGTAGAAAAGTACTTAACTTACAATACGCGTTCCCGTTAGATGTTGTATATATTCCTTCACGTACTAAAGGTTATACGGAAGCGCTTTGAGAAATTGAAAGGCGACAATGACGTTTCCACGAAAGCTCATCAAGAACATGTCGATGCATCTATTGCTTCGTTGCTGAAAGACATCAATGAACATGTCAAGTACCTGAAATATATCCCGTATCTTGATTTGGCTCTTAAGGAAAAGGCTCTTCGACTGTTTACAGAATTTAAAGTGGAATTACTGGAATACAAGTCTGACTACACTTCGCAAAAGCTTCAGAACGCAGAAGCCGCTCTGAAAGAGCTGACCCTGAAACTGCGATCGCTGGAAAATCTGCCTGCAGACAGATATGATATGGCGAAAACTATCCCTCTCGATGTCAATCTCCTGGTTAAAGCATATATCAAAGGATTTGGTGAGGAGGCTCATCGCTACTTTTTGTTTGAGAAGGGATATACTAGCTATGACCAACTCTGTCAAAAAGTTTGTTATGTAACTGACATGGATTAGAATTAACGGCTTTGCCTTGTAGATACGGTCCGAATTGTCAATTGCGTCTGACCAGTTTGAGCTCTCGTATGTTGATACGGATGGAGATTCGAGACAGTTGTGTGATGCTCGCAGCTACAAGGAGACTATCGACGGAGCGGTTATTCATCAAATACTTGGTGTATCGCACAATGTACTGGAGATATGCATACAAGCGGTAAAGAAAGAGGAACACACAGAGGTACAACTTAAGATAAAATCTACGGTAATGCAGTGGCACTAAAAGTGTTGTAAAAATCACGCAGATTGTTTCACCTGCCCACGACGAGATCAATAACACTGAAGGCACAACAGAAAACGTCGACGCTGAGGATAGAGACACCGAGAAGTTTTCACAAGTTTCTGCACCAATGTCTCCTGCAGTCTGCATAAACGCTACGTCCACATGGGATGACGAGGACAAAAAGGAGGAAGTAACTCCATGTAAGAACATTATTTACCTGATGACCACCAGACCGCATTATGATAACATCTCTTTCAGTGGATGCTATGGCCCTCACGTTGATTCCACCCAGCAAATACAAGGAGATAGACTTTCAGGCCTATCATTGGGTCGTGACCGACTGGAAAACGCATCATTACAGAATCGACAGCGATGGCTTTGAAATCGGCGGTTTTACATGGTGAGATCTTATAATCTGGTACGTTACTTATCATAGTAATAGGAGAATAAACCTGTATCCAAATGGAGGTTCAGATGATGGATACATTTCTGTCTATCTGGAGTTGGTGGGTCCAAAACCGAAAGACTCTGGCGTCAGTGCGGAATTCAGTATAATGATATCCAATCCCAATAATCCAACGAACAATTTTTACAAAGGTATGTAAAACAAAAGAAAATCAAGATTACTGTCCTCATACTGCGTGCTCAACTTCAACAATCCAGCATTTAACGAAGGTACATAAAAAAATATCAAGATACGGTGCTTACACGAGGATTTTCAGAAGTACCTGATTTGTTTAACGCCGCGAATTCTTCCTGGGGCTACACTGAATTCTGTAAGAAGGAGCTCATGGAGCAAGCCGTCGAAGATAATGGGCCATTCCTCGCTGGTAATGCCTGTGTTGTTTCTGCCTACGTTCGAGTTGTGCAGTGCGATGAAGAGTTAGAAGAATTGTGATGTAAAAGTACTTGTGATATCAAAGTCTTACATATCAAAAAATACTGCAAAGAGTTATCACGATTTTTCAAAGTTGTTGTGCTATGGACTAGACTTCTATCCAGTGCGCGTACGCGCGGGGATGAATCGAGAGGATGGTTATTGCCAATTTTTCCGTAAGGCAAAAAGTTTTTGTCAAGTAAGAGGGTACTGAGATAGAGCAACAGCTACTATGTAGGTACATCAGAGTGCTTTATCAGCATATTCCAAACTCAAAATCAAAACGGTGAGCGGATCCGCAATGAAGCCAAGGAAACGGCTTGTGGATATCAAGTGCAACATTACACGCTACAATGAAGCTCAGCTATCAATTTCTTCTCATCATGCTACAAGCAAAAGTACCTTCTAATCCGCGAATTATTCGAGAATCCCTCCACATACCCACACACGGGTCCCGTTGTCTGGGATGTTATCGTTTTTCGATATGCTATATTGATACCTTCTGTCTTGAAAGGTCTTTGAGGTGATATGGACGAGAATAGGACCTGAATAACGCATAACGCGTTTCGCCATGAGATCCATCCTGGTTAAAGTACCTTTCCAGCGTACGTGCCTGAAGATATGGTGATAGAGGTCAAATCTTTTAGGAATCGTTCCACCTCTTAGGGGCCATCACTTGCACGACCACACATCCACCGAAACTGCCCCAAACCTTACTTTGGACTTGAAAGACATGCTTCAAAGCGCAGAATTCATCTGAAGCTAATGCGAAACGATTCTGGATCATAGGGAAAAATCATAAAAATTCATGACGCTTCTGCCGCAACATAAATTCATTCTATAGGTGTACTGCTGAGACTTGGAATGATTACAAAGAAATCGATAAAAAATATGATAAAAGTTAGTACAATAAAGTGGGGAAGGAGACAGACAGAATTCGAACAAGTAAGCACATCAAGTTGGGAAAAGGTCATGCACAAAGAAAGTGGACGAGTAAAGCTTATCAACAGTGGTTGACCCATCGACCACCAGATAGGCCATCATCTCTAAACGCGGTAAAAAGGAAGTATTGATTGTCCTTCTTATGTTGTCTGGATCGCGTCCTTCAATGCGTCTGAATTCGAGTCGCTACTTTGTTCAGAAACAATTAAAAAGATTGTCTCAATCTCCAGTGGAAAATCTGTACCCATCGAAAAAATGTAGTGCACATTACTTTCCAAGCGGCGCCAAGTCACACACAAAAACCGAGGACATCACTCAGCCCTTACTCCATAGCAGAAACCCATTTAACACGATGCATTCCACAGCGTCCACTGACAGCCCCTTTGCTTATACCGCGAATAGAAAGGTGGTGTCTTTTATTGCGAAAGATGCTGGTTTCCATTCTGCTGAAAAGTCGGCTATTGATACCTTAGCAGACTTGTTAGGCCTATGTACGCTTTACGTTGTAAGAGTGGAGCTAAACCATGGCTGATACAATCGTTAGATCTGCAGAGAATACTAGCAACGACACACGCATACGCCGATCTTGCAAACCGCACCCGTCCAAATACACACGATCTCGCGCAATCATTAGGCGATCTAGGCATGTCGGTGGCCCAACTTCAATCCTACGTAGAACGTTATCGAAACACATCCATGCGTAATGATACAAAGAACTTGTTGAAGCAACATCGGATTTCACTTACCATGCTTTTCTTTTCTGTAGCCGCAGCCACTTCATCTTTCACAATGAGGACAGAACACGCAAAACAATCGACAGTCGAAAAGATGCCACAGTTTTTACCTTCAGAAGACGAGGACGAGGATGACGAATTTGAAGAGACCACGGATCTACCATCATACGTTCCTCCCCATCTACCAAGATTCCCCAGTAAACACTCGTTCAGACAAACACCAGTAAGAAAGAAAACATAAAGGGATCATGCATGTACTAATGTGCTGGCGCCAGGTGTATATACAACGACCCGACGATCCTCAAAAAGTGCGCGAGCTTAATTCACAGCAATCACGAACAGTAGAAGAAAATCTCAAGCGGCTGATGTCAATGGAAAATCAGCTAGCGCGCCGTTCATCAGAAAAGAAAAGTGATACAGAAGCAGCGGGAGAAGTCAACAGAGAAGATAAGGAAGGGACTGTTGACGTGAGCAGTATCATGTTGATGCCGATTGTGAACTATGAAAGTGCTTTACAGCGAAGGAAGCGGGCAGGAAATGGAGGAGCGGAAGCATCGAAACGACCCCGATCAAGTATAGGTCAAGTACAATCCTAAGCGCACTCAATAAATGTAACAATGGAAAAGAACCTTTGGTCGTTGAAAATTGTGATGGAAGCGCCTGTAGGGAGTATGTGGCAGTTTGATCTTGTTTTCTAGGATGAAGGGCAAGAGAGAACGCACTATTCTTCGAAGATAGACTTCGCTACGATTTGGCGTTTTGTTGTATAACAGCATATTGCAAATTCCCATGGAACGCGACAATACTTTTCGGAACAAGTGTGTCTCCGGGCGAACTTAATAACCGATGCGAAAATGAGGGTTGAATAGTTTGCTGCGGTAACTACACCTCTACGCACTGTGCTTGCCGACCTCGCGCTAGTTGGTCAGACAAAGATGTTGTCGTGCTTGTAAGCTCTCGCATGCTGAAAGTCCGGATAGTAACGGATGATTTTCCTTCTGTGAACTTCTGTTGTCTCGCTCCAACGAGATGGGATATTTTTTGGTACATTAAGTTGTTCAGCGTTGACAGAGTGGATGGTCCATTGGTTCTCCGGGGTCGATTCTTTGTATCCTATACTTTCTCTAATGGCGCGATGTCTTCAGTTGGGTCGATGTGATTTTGCGCGATTTTGGCAAACTCGGATGCCCTTGTCATTATAAACATAGTTCACCGATGCTTTGCAATAATTATTTCAATTGATCATCGCTACACTTTTCTTCTTCAATTTTGTTTATTTAAATATAACTATTCATTGAGCTACAGTGATCATCCATTGTAATAATGTGCGTCAATACAGCTTTTCGAAATTTGCGTACAAATTCAGAGCAATGGGGATATCACCAACACTTGTTATAAGATGATCCTTGTGCTCAGTGTCCGCAGGTAAATTCCAACGAAATTTTCGGACTAAATGATCTTGGGTTAGCACTTTCTTCCAGGTCCAATGATGAGACGGATTACCTAACATGGCGAGCATGACACGTTGAAGCGTCAAGCTGAAATTCATACCGAAACACTGACGCAAGCCCAAACCAAATGGTAACCATGCGCTGGGATGATCTTCTGCTTCACCACCAGGCATGAACCGGTCGGGATCGAATTTATATGGATCCTTCCAGATGTTGGGATTGTGATGGATATCGAATATATCGGACACTACAGGTGTCCCTTTTGGGACTACCACACCTGCTATGGTGACGTCCTCCGTTGCTCTACGGATTGCATTTTGCGTAACCGGCGTGGTTATCCGCATAGTCTAAAAACGAGGTTTATCATGAGCGCCATTGCACTCATAAAGAGCAGGGACCAACCTCCTTAATCACTTGACCAACATAACGAAGTTGTTTGACCTGTTCGACAGTTGGGATAGCGTCACATGGTTCATCTCCCAGTACGCGAATTGCTTCTTGCCTTGCTTTTTCTTGCACATCCTACAGAAAATAGATGGTAAAAATCTCCCTTTTTTCCAATTAAGATATGAGATACCTGGTGCTTGGATAAATAATAGACAGCAAAGGAAAGCGAATTGGCTGTGGTGGCCTGTCCCGCCAGAAAGAAGACTCTCAAGTTACTCTAAAAACGAGAACGTCCGTGGTTTAGCCATATACTGTATATATAACTAATAAAGTTTACATTTAACTCTTCATTAGTTAGAGTTCCTTCTCCTAGGCGTTCGCTTTCCAACATCAACGTGAGTAAATCTTTCTCGTTATCTTCACTAGTCTTCATCTGGTGGTCCTTGTTCATGACCGCTTCGCGTCTCTCGGCGATTACTTGCCCCAGCATCTGCTTAAACTGTCGCAGATCCTCATGCACTGAACGTCTATCAGGGAACATCCAAAGAAAGAAACGGTCCAAAATAGGAAAGTGGAAGAAGAGTGGCTCGCGGATGCCATCATCGATATTGTAGTACATACGAACCCAAGGATTATTTGGATCACTTAGTGCTTTGAAATCGAAGTCTAGACGAGCATTAAGTTGAACGTTTTACCAGATCGTCATTGATACGTACCAAACCCAACCTTCCCGATGACATTGAGAGCAGCACGTTTCATTACGTCAACTGCATCGACAGGGCCAGGTCCACGAGCTTCTATTGCTTTAAACAAATCTTGAGTGAGATGGGCAAAGACTTTGACAGGCATGGATCGGTGGAATGCGGGGTTGATGATCTAAGTAGTCATTGATTCACTTATTTCTCTACAAGAGCACCGTTGCCTTCCTTACCTTGCGATTCTTCCTCCACTCAGCACCATTTGAAAATAAAACGTTGGGACTACCCAGATACTGTGCGTCAATTGTTTTTTCTCGTCCGAGACGAATATCGGCTTTGGGAAATCTCTCTTTAAAGCACGCAGATAAATAGACAGGGTTAAAATCTAGTGCTTCTTACCTAGATCAGTCAGAATCATCTTTGCCGTTTGTGGCTCTATGATGTGAACGGTCCATCCCACACGATCTAACCGCTAATCCGAACAGTTAGCGTATGTAAAATAGTCTCATTCTGTAGACCTACCACATATACTCCATTTGGTACCATGCCTTTCCGGATCATCGGCTGCACGAGGCGCTTGTTGTACGAATCAGGTTGTTCATGTCTTAGTCTTCCTTTCATATAGTTGTAAAAAGAAATATGCGGAATATGTCGCAACGATTTTGGTGGCCTTACGAGCCTGTTTACGTAAGGATAGAGAGTGGAAGCGAAAATAGCAATCGCAAGGGTGTAACGCTGTTTTCGGCTAAGTGATGCTACCTTTTCCATGACGGTTTTCCACCATGCTTGAAGTAACTGACCATCTAGTTGTAGTTGCCCCATGTTGTATGTTTTCTCTAAGCACAAACTACACTAAAAAAGGCACAGTGGATGGGCACAATTATATATATATATATTTGTTCATGATTGATCCATCACAACATGCCGAGAAATATCAGACGAGGTTTTAAACTCGAGAGCGTATTAAAAGTAGGGCATAGTGGGGCTACAATGATAATATCAGTTGTACAGAGAACAACTGGTCGTTTTTAGTTGGCTTCGGTTGATTGTCGGCTGTCATCTCCTGAAGATAACTAGTCCTATTTTTCACGAAATTGTTGGCATAATTTGTAGAACTCGGCAACCACTAAAACATTGTACGATATGTACTCTATCGAGATAAACTAATGAAACTGGGATTAGATACATGACTGTATCCCACCCTTAGGTTTTATGCGTTTCTCGGCAATATTCCTGGAAAAACCCTTGCGTTTACATAGTCTATACAGTCTGTGGCGTCTAGGAATAACTACAGGAACGATATATAAAGAAGACAAGGGAGGCAGGACTACAACCATAAAGATAGGAAAGTAAAACCAATTCAAGGTACGGTTTCAGGGACAGCAATAGTTTGTGACACAAGGACCTTTTCGACTTGATGATGGATCTACAACCGAGTAAACGTCGTCTTGTCCAAGCTTGATCATTGGCATTCTCGGTGTTTCGCAAGCTCTTAACCAGGGATGAAAAAAATGTGACAAGAGGGTTCCCAACTCCATCACGTATTTGAGTAATTCACTGACGGGCCAGTGTGGATTTCCGTTATTTGATTGTTATCTGCCCGACAGGAAGTCCCTTGAGACTCTTTTTTATCTGTAAAGTGCAACGTGATTACAATTGCTTACGTATCTGCTTTTCTAGCTGCTCTGTTCTTTCGAAGATTGCAATCTTGGCCCTGGTCTGTAATAATATGCACCGTTGCATCGAGGAATAGTACCCGAGTATATTCTGATTATTACTTACACTTATTTGTTATAGTTTGAGATGCGTAGGATAGCGGTAATAATAGGTAAACGTCAATACAAGTATGTTATGTGGAAAACGTTCGACTGGGACACTATCGTAGTGTCCGCCTGTATTTATTAAAGAGCGGAGATTATCGTATGAAATACAGGATCGTTACTGTGTCCACTTAAAGTGCGGACACACGAGTAGCAATACGGCTACATCCTCCCCTCCTAGAGCTTGAATCCCGCGAGGATCAAATCGTAGTTCGTAGCTGTAGCTCCTTATTCGTTAGGTGACCTCGCCATCATCATCAGCTGTAATGATATTCGAGTCTGTGCTATTGACGGTATTAGTGCTACTGCTTTGTTGGACGGGAATATCGCCAAATAGCGCAAAAGGGGTTTTTGATAGATGCTGGTCGTTTCGAGAGGGAGAATACCACGTAGGTCTTAACCATTGTCTTCTTAAACGTTTTTTGTCGAGTTGTCTTGGCCTATGGAACACCTTCCCGATTGATCTTCGGCGATTTTCCAGAAAATCAATATTTGCTTTCAGGGCCAAGGCGTTATCTTCCAATTTTGTCTATCAATAAAAAGGTAACTCGTATCGGTAAAAGAACCCACATAAAATCCTTACCGCCATTAAAAACAGTTTCTCCAGATCGTTGACAAAACCATGGAGATTGGAAGTGCGGGAAGGAAAAAGTAGTTTGCCTTGTGGTACACAGACATAGAGACCATCGCGAGTAAGATGCACACTTGATATTTCAGCATGTAAGCCGGATATTTGGATGATCCAAGCACCAGAGTTGCAAACGGATTCTTCGTCTAATGAATTCGCCAACAAGCCGTCCATTACATCTTTCGCCTCACGGAGTAGCTTGTCTAAATCTTTGTGTAGCTTATCACTTCCATTACTTCTAACCACTTCCCCGGCCCCAACATCGTGCTCGACTCCACAGGCGTCAAGGACAAAGCGGAAATCCACCTTAAACTCAAAGATGTGCCCACTGCAGTAAAAGCTCTTGCTTCATATGGGTAGATTTGGAGTTGACACATTCACCGCTAAAAGCAAAATTGAATAAATCGGTGCTCATGCAGAAGTTGCGTCTTTCTTTTTTTTGAAAATACGTTTTCAAACGAACGAGATTGATTGTTGACAGAAACGATGGAATCAAATAAAGGAGCCCAAATCTTCATCAGGTAATCTGTTTCAGAAACGCTTCCTTTCATGACAACAAGCCGGCCACGTCCACCTGCCCAAAAGCAGCCCCTAACCATAACAGCACGCTGGCCAAACTGCCGCGTTTCCGCTATATGGCGTTCTTGGTACCGTTCGTTATCCATTCAAAGCACGCGAACGCCAGCGTCGTTGCATCTCCAGGTCATGTAGAGAAATTCATCAGACCACACTACATGGTGCCATTGCTCCATAGTTCAATGGAGATGTCCGCTTGTAAACTTAAGACTTAAGGCGTCGTTTCTTGCGGGCCGGGCACCTCTTTCTCAACCGCCCCGTCGTAGACGTTCAGGTCCCCCTTTTGCCTTATCGATCCTGCTAGTGATCATTTGGTCAACCGCGAAAACTTGCGTTTGTCGAAGAGCTTCTTAAGGTCGTCGTACAACTCCTTCGCGTCTTTCCGCGCCCCCCCCCCCTTCGCATGTGCCACATACTTATCAGTCAGTGGAGGCTTTCTAGAGTTAAGCCTTCATCGCATAAATACTTTCTAATCCTGTCCAAATTGACGTTTGTTCCAGCGGCCCTTAGATTTTGTCGATGATAATCGTAGTCCTGCTTTGGTTCTCGTCTCATGCTCAAATGGAGAGCTTGCAAATCTGTCTGAGATAAATTTTCCGGCCTTCAGGTCCTCTTCTTCGAATCAGTACTGCCTGCTTTCTCATAACGTTTAACTGTATTAGTGGCAGTGGAGATCAGAAGGACCACTTGTGGGATACCTCATTGTTGGGAACACCATACATATATAGGGCAACGATCCCCACACGAACGCGATCTGATAGTTGCTTGTGGAAGTTTAGATTTCTTTTTATCAGGTCACTTAACGGTACAGTTGGTTATGATTCAGAAACAGGGGGGAAAAGAGGTGAAGACAAAAAAAAGTATGCAGAATCTTTTTTTTTGAAAATTAAGGTTTGTCCTTTGACTTTTCTAGGTGAGCGTGATGCCACAATAACACCAGTTTGCCAATGACAACATTCCATCAGGATTATCAATCAACCCGCTAAGCATGGGCCGCTACAGATCTGGTCGATAGTTCTTTTCTTTTATTTCTTCCAATAGCTGTTTTCGCTGTAACATATTCAGCTGCATATCATAAAAAAAGGAAAAAAAGAAAAGAAGAGAAGAAGATATACTTACTTCGATGGCCTTACTAGCCTGAATTCATTGGCAAATAACACCAAATAGATATAGATCTTCATTGTATGTCTCAATCAAACTTACGGTGAGTAATTCTGTTTCATCAGTTGCCCAGACTACACTCCACTTGTGGACAACGAAATGCGAGTCTGAACGAGTAATTGATTCGTCCATATGTATAATTTTTCTTGAAAGTACATACAGAAAGCCTTCATGCATCCTATTCTGTTTGATCAGTAAGATTGAGAGATAGCATATATGTCCAATAGGGGATTCATCACCGGTATAACTCCTCTGAAGGCGGAACAATGCATTTGCCTCTGCAGAATATCCATGACGGATTTTCGATCGATACTTTTTCTCATGACCTCACTTGGCTTTGAACTCAGGCCTTCTCCATCATACAATCTTTTGCATCGAGGAGCAGGTAGAGCGACTCGCAAGTGAAGCGAGGACCCTTCTGTCAGCACATGCCGGTTGAATAGCCTGATCATGTCCATCAAGTAGAAACTGTCCCTGAACACTCTTGTCTTTGATCTGCGGTACTACTGGGTTCTCGAGATCGTGGGGCGAAAAGGCTGAGTCCGAAAATGCAGCAGTAGTACTCCTGCTACTTGTGGCTTTCATCAACATTAGTCGTACTGTTCCCATTGTTATCCGTAATTTCAGTAAAATTATCGATAATTATTGATATCAGTGATAGCTGCCCTTTGGGGACATTAGATCGATCGCTTCAATACCCACGATTGCTAGGAACAGTGGTGGAGAAAATTGATCCAGCCTCTTTCATGAGTTGGAAGAAGCAACCCTTGTATCACAATTTTATCCATAGATATCAGCACTTGCCTCGTACGGATTCGGTTCTCTTGGGAAGTCTTCGTGCTATTCAGCCACGGTGCCCATATGTAGCTGGTCTTATCTAGCCGGACGCCAGGAGAAGAATTTACCAATGTTATTTCATGCTGAGAGTGAATTTTGCACGTTGAAACAAGCTTCCCCAAAAAAAATTACATAATTTTTCTGAATCGGAGTAAAGAAAACCCTTTAAACCCCCAGGAGTTCTTGATCCGAAACTGCGATCCATGTTGTGTTATGCTTTTGATTTATTTTTTTTGCCAACCATTGTTATGTTAGAATAGGTACGGACAAAGATAGAACCTTGTGTAACCATCATTGGTAGGGGAAAAAGAAGCATTGTCGTCAATCGGTATATTACCAACAAACAAAAAAAAAAGCTAGCTAAACCTTCATTTTGCAATAAAAAAAAAGGAGTATTTTTATGCATTGCGTGGTAACACGATGCAAAGGAATAGAAGGGCCAAATGTGCCTATCTGTACGTAAGGTTGGACGAAAGCAAGAGAACAAAAGAAAAAAAAACATGTGAATGGATGCACCGTACACGCCAAGCGTGTTCAAGGAGGAGACAACCAGTACGGACACAGGTTTGAATGGGATGGTGTTATGTGTGTTGTACGTGTGTGCGTGTGTGCGTATGTTGTTGACATTTTTTTTTGTGTGTGTGTGTGTGCGAGAGTGGGGTGAGTTTTTTTTTCTCTCTGAGTTAAGAGAACGAGGTCGTGTGAGTTGCATTGGGTGGTGCGATTGTATGTGCGTGTGTGTGAGTGGTTGTGGTTAGGAATGGAATGTAGAGTGTGTATGTGAGAGGAGAGGGGGGGAAATAAAAGCAGATCTGTTTTTTTCTTTTCAGTCTGCTACTTCCCAAACATGATCACGAATGAATTCTGCAATTGCCTCAAAATAACCTTCCTAATGGTAATATTCAGACACACTAGTTCTTTTTTCCCGCCACCAGTGTTATACTTTACCTGCATGCACGTGTCGTTGTGGGTTCCATTCTCAAATTCGCGCCAGACTTTAACACCCGTTGTCTGGGCAATCTTATACAATTTGGCCATATGGGCTGGTGGTACCAACTCATCTCTGAGGCTCGATAAGAACAATATAGGTACTTCCCGAATAAATTGGATCGTTTTGTACGATCTCCAAGTTTGATGACAAAGATAAACAAGATGTCTCAATGCAGGCAGAACATGAGGAATCAATAGTGGCTAGAAAACGAGAGAAAAAAAAATTTTTTTTCTTCCATCAATCTGCTCTCCCATAAACCTGTTGATTCCCACTTACCACACTCAAAAAGGTATTTTCAATGATCAATGCATCAAATTTGCTTTCGTTCTTCGACACAAGGTTGATAGCCACAGCACCTCCTAAAGATTGACCGTAGGCAACAAGTTTGGTATGTTTGAGGATAGGATGTTGTCGGACATAGTCAACCACCGTCTTCACCAAAGATTAAGCTTCAAATTCTTTCACCCGCTTTGTCATCCTCTTTCTTACCTGTGCGTCAATTTGTAATCCTTTTTCACTAGCTTTGCCTTCACTCAGCCCATATCTAAAGAGAAGATCACGTCAGTCCTACATCTCCTAGCAAGAAAGAAAAAAAAAAGAAAGAAAAGAAAGTGACCTACCCTCTGTAAGATAACATGACAACGTTGTATCCAAGTTTCTTGTAGAACATTTGAGAGATGGGAAGTCGATGGCCCTGCATTGTCGTGGGAAACGTGATCCTGTTACCAAAATACGACAACCCCATCAAAAAAAAATTATTTACCATATTTCCCGTATGAGCCTAAATAGTATAACATGGTGAATTCCTTTTATCCATATAATAACTTTTTTACCCTCAAAGCAATCAATATTTACTTACATGAAAACAAAGAAGTGTAGGTGACTGTATAGCCACCTCGTCACCGCGTTGTATCAAAACATAACTTCTCAATTTGACACCGTCTTTTGTTACCAAGATCTCCTCTTTATCTGGTAAACCATATTGAGAAGGCCTTGCAACCTTTTTTTTTTTATGATTGTTCAATGGACATCGCGTATACAGGTAACCGTAAGATTTTAACTTACCACGGTCCTCGAACCTGAAGGAAAACCTGCAGCATAAAGCAAGTCGCATTGATACATGTAAAGTAGTAGCGATAGGGCTACAGTAATAGCAATGGCGAAATATATTAAGTACAAAATGTATACCAGCACCATGGTAGGAGATGACTGGCGGCGATCGTTGAAAAACAAGAAAGCATTTTACGTTTTTTTATTCATTCAGCGAAAAAAAAAGCGACATCCCCAGCTCTCACGTGATGCCGCTGCCCCATTTTTTTTTATGTTTTTAACGTGGTCAAGACACTTCTTCTACGCATGCAAACTCTAAATTACATCTGTTAATGGTAAGTTCCTGCAGAAATACAATCATTTATTTATAACATCGGCTCATCGTACGCTATTTTCTCTTTTCCTTTTCTTTAAAAATCAAAAAGAAAAATCATAAATTCATATCAGAATGTAGAGCATGTGCTCTTATTCATTGATGTAGTAGTAAAGCTTTTGTCTGTATGCTTCATAAAGCGTGAATAGGTGCATGCGTGCGTGTGTGCGTGCGTCCGTCCATCCATGTGTGTGCGTGCTTTTGTGTTGCTTTTTGGGAAAGTGGTTTGTGGGGAAACGTTTTTGACCTCGGATAGGCCATTTTTTTTATTCCCGCTCTTTTTCTCCCCAACGTTTCCTAACATGTTACCGCGAGGCCGCGCACCACCTCCTCCACCTCCTCCACGCCCTTCTTCAACTACAGATCGACGTAGTATTCCTGCACCACCTCCACCTGTACGTAATGCTACTCCATCTCAAACCTCAGCTGGACAATCCCCTTTGTCTCGCATGTCAACCATACCCGTTCAACCATCCTACCATAGCTTGAATATTGAGATTCCTGAACCGCCTCTGACTGAAGCAGGTCGTTGGACTTTTCATTCACAAAAAGAATTCCCTCCACCGCCACCATTTGAGAAAAAGTTGAAACGTTATCCAACTGGGGCGGAAACTGGCTGTTGTAAGAAAACCACAGTTTCTCTCTTTCTTTATTTTTAACTCATACGTCATTGACAGCATTTCCGATCGATCTTTCGCATTTGCAGACATAGCTATCTTGATGTCCTACCCTCAGCCTTATGCGTAGATAACAACTGAACTTTTGGTATGTCATTCTCCTTCCTATAAGTGATGATGGATACCGACGGCATACATCGAAAACAGATAGAAAACTTTACTAGCACGTTAGATCACGCATTGCGTCAATTTAACCAATGTAAGAAACCAGATGATGGTCTCCAGTATGTCATGCGCATCCCAATTTTCTTTTGTGACACAGATGTATTCTTGGCAGTATTAACATCACCCTATCTCATCGTCAATTACAAAAGACAACTTGACATGCAAGTGATTTCCAGCTGACTTGCTCAATGGAATCTATTGTATTCTCGCAGTAAGCCTCAGATATCAAAAATGTGTATGGTTCCGGATTTGACATTAAGCAAAAAAATCAACAAAGTAAAAATGGAACAGTACTACTCGATGTCATCAGAAGTAATTATTAGAGTTTTTTCTCTTCTTGCGACCATTATTGATCTGTTCATGACCGCAATCAAATATAGCGGCATATGCGTATCACAATGACTTTGAAACATGCATAAACGCTAATTGTGTGGTGTCTAGGAGGCCGTGCATTGGTTGCTTACTTGGTCATTCGTTCCAGATACAGAAAATTGGAGGCCAGAAGTTTGTAGATATGAAATTATCACTCGATCAGAAAGATGACAAATTAAGCACGTTGTCGTGTAGATCACTGTCATATATAGGTTGTGGCGCACTTTAAACCATGGAAATTTCGGTGTAATCCCTGATTCAAAGCGAAAGGATTGACATTTTTACTGCTTTCCTATGGGATACTGGGAATCCATCACTGGAGTACCCACAATGCCAAAAAAAAAACGATTTCTTGTTTCAATAGGACATTTCCTTGAGACATTTTACTGCTTCCTGAAAGGATATCGAAAAACCATCACTGAAGCACCTCAATGGAAAAAGGAAGTTATCCAGACACGAACTATTCCTAGGATTGACGCAAAATAAGCCACTTCTCACCGTAAAGACGTATCACTTTCCAGCGCAAAACTTATTTAACTTGAACGTGAAAAGGACATATAGCTGGCGCAAACGTTGATTCCAAATCCAGTATCTCTTTTTACAAGAATGAAGCAACTCGGCTAGATGGCTATTACCAGGCAGACATATGCATACTTCATCGTCAAGTGTACTAAATGCTGCGGCCTATGATAGCTCTTCTTTTCTTACTTACATCTGAGCGGTGCCAAGGACATCGCGATGAGAATTAAAACCTCCAGAAAGCAAACCCCTCCGGTGATTATGTAGGTGATAGAATACAGAAAACTAGCATTTCAAATCCGAGTACACATCAGGAATCGATCTACACCTACTCGGACAGTCCTCGTAGGATTTGCGCATACGGTTTTTGCTGGCATCAGCTCCCTTTGTGAACAAAATAGTACCATTCATCTCAGCGGCTGTCTAAATTTAGAGTGTCAGTAATCGCCGATACAATCTACGAGCTATACATAATCCCTTTTTCGGGAGCAGACCCGGGAAAGCCGAATGATCGATGTTTATCCAATTCTGGCTGAAAGAGGCTATTTCTCATACGGTTATTTTTACATGCCATGCGTCATTGTGCTTTTCTACTTTATTAAAGAAATGTTACTCAATAGTTTGATAAAACACATGGTATTGTGAAGTTTATTCGCACGTGCACAAGAAGGCTTGTTTTACTGTGGTTGTTCGGCGCGAAGAACGGTGGAACACGGACGATGATGACCGAGAATAAACCCAAAATTTACCAGCCTCAGCAGTTTGAGAATCATAGGTGACTGAGCTGAAGACAATAGGCAACCTAGGCGCAAAATGGCAATTCATTTAGTAGATGGCTGGGACCTTTCAGACAGAAGTTTCCACGATTTCTGAAGAGGCCAAGTTTACTTTCTGTTATGTAGGACTAGTAGATTGTTTGCAACACACAGTAGTCCCTAATGAGTACAGAACTTGGTCGAACAGTCCGACAATATTGGACACAAAGTTGCTACTGCTTATAGACCGCCTTAGTTAACGATCATGTAGCGTCCATACTATGAATTCAAATTGATCGTGTATCAGTCACGATGATGGTAATGTGAGTCTTCTGTCGTCACTGTCATTGTAGCCAATAACGTGTAACTTCCCTTTATCACATCATAAATACATGTGTCTGAAGGAAATAGATAGGCTTTTTTCACCCACTGATATTATGCGCCACTAATAAACAAGGAGTCGGTTACGATCTTAGATGCACCAACAATCTGAGCAGACTTGATCGGCTGAGTTGTGGTCGTGTATTGGACATTAGTATGGGGCGATATCCGATTTGTGCCACATACTGCCATATACTCTGAAAATATTTATTGGTATCAACATATACTGGTATGGCTCGCAATAGACCCGATGCTATAGTGCAGTGATATCATTCCATGTTTCCACTGATGTTTGCAAAGACTCTCATGCTTAGAAGCTTCTCACTCGTCGCCTAGAAACTTCCGCTAAAAATTACCGCTTTATAGAGATTTCTTGAAGAATTCGCGGCTATTTAGATGTTTTTGGAGATTTTACGGAGACTTGTGGAGAAGATTCCATGTAGTGGTCAGTGTAACAAGTCTAGCTTCTTCCGTGATAGAAACATACCTCGACCTATGTAGCAAAACATCCTACACTATCGTGTTCATAAGAATGTCAGAATATTTAGCTTCTTTTTACTGGAACATATGTAGTTAATTTCTTTGTCAGAAGATTTGAAAACATCATGCGCTACTGTCAAAATGCTCAAATGACACCATAAGCCTAAGAGGACATACTCCGTAGTTAATTGTTAATCTCATACTATTTTACTCGTTTTTACATATTTGCTACTTAGTGATACATGAAAAGATGTACAAAAAAAAGATGCTACGTTACAATGGATTGGTTTTTCACATGAATAATAATAAAGAATAATACATATGTGCAGGCATAGAAATGATAACATATATGATATGGAAATAAATTGACACGGTATCTTGATTATGCTGTGTGACGATGAACGACGATTCCTAGGATGACACTGATCGCGGAAACGGATATCGCAAAAACTAGCTTGCTTGAGATGAATTTGTTGAACATGGACTGAATATTGCTTTGATCTTCTTGTTCCTGCGCACTCTGTTGAGTGGCATCCAACTGGTCGCCGCCCGATTTCATAGTAACTTGTGACAGAGATTGCATGCCTCTCCATACGCGAGTGCTGTCGATCACTTCTTCGTCTTCCGGTCGGTGGTAAGAAGGTAACAAAGGAACACCACGAGGATACAGATTGGTTCCGAGACTGAATAGAGGAGATCGAGAGGCTTGCGCAATGTTGATCAGCGCTTTTGACATGATGGATGGTCAAAGAAGCGAAGAGTATGTTTCCATTGAAAAAGTTATTATATATACTCGTCGGCATGGACAATTTGACAATCGGAAATCAACCAACTGCCTATCAAAATCTTCCTTTCTTCTGGCTTCTCAAAGCGTCTTCTGCCATTACTAGGGTAAAAGTTTCTTCTTCTGTTTTCCTTCCCGTGTTTCTTTTCCGAAGCATATTGGCCTAGAGACCTGCCTTTCTTTCTTGTTTCACGTTCTATTAATGCTTTGGAAACGAGGATATTAGACACGTGAACTGCTTTATACTGCGGGTATTACCAAAATGACACTTGACTTTAGAACTGGAGAATGGAAAGACTAGGTGTAACCTGGAACTTCTCACAGAACTGTTGAGGATCTGTGCATACGATTACTTGCCTATGGAAACTTGAGCAAACTGTGCATTCATCAACTATCGGGAGACATCCACGACTGAATCCATGAGTGCGATTTCCCCTGTCGGCTTAGCTATCAGGAAAACTCCTTTCGACAGTTGCAGTTACTTCTTGTTCTAGTGTTCAAATCCTATAATAGTATCGTAGGCAGTTCAGGATCAGACTTACTTATTAGGTATGGCGATACGAATTGATCGCCAAAACGTTGGTTCCAACAGAATAGACCCTGTATTCTGGATGGTACCTCCGTCCCCATGATTTCCATAGACCGCATTCGATATTAATTTTAGCACAGGAAATCACCCTATTATCAAATCAATTGATACCCCTGAGCACGTATTCCAATTATAGATAAACATAGTAAACAAATATGCATCTTGTTTCTGTGTTGCAAAATTCCAGCCACTACCCGCGCAAAAACCCCACAAAAAGTACACCGAGAAACTAGTCTGTCATCCCCTCTGTCGCCCTCCTTTTTGTTTCGGAAACGATAAAATTGACAACTAGCAACTTTTGCATATCAGACTTGACAACGGGGATGACAATCTCAAAGTATATCACTTTGTGATCTTTACACCGAGTACCATCTCGGAAAACAGGTGCTAAAAGGTTGAACGCAGCGGTTACCGATCGATGAAATTGAGCTCGCGTGGATTAGATAAGCTTTTGACAACAAATCATTAGAGGGCGGAAATGGAAAATACAGCCGCAAATTCCAAGCTGAGAGTGACATGCGTATTCACATGCGTGGCGTTTAGCGGTGGCACTCGATAGTGAAGGGATAGACAAGTCCGCAGGAGATATACTCATAATATCACCATTTGACAGTTTCAATCGCAATATCTAGTAACGCATTCTCTAATACCTTGGCGCTTGATATTTACGGTATTGTTATAACCTTGCCTTCCTCGGCGTAAATTTGATGATTTATATATGTACAGTATCTTGGGCTTCGTATCGTATAAGAAGCACGAATTGAGCATGGGATATGCACGGATTAAGCATATGTTGTGTCCGGATTGTATGTGTGACATGCCCGAATTTGAAGTAGAGGTCCTGTAATGGAGCTTGTATCTGTCTACATCATCCTCGGTGTGTTTGTGCATAGGTTCTGCCCATAGCGATCCTTGTGTGGACGAAATCACACGTTTGATATCAACAGCTGTTGAAATTCAAGTGTCGCCAGAATTTCGATGTAACCTACAAGCTAATATCTAATCCAGTTTCGCGGGGCAGATCCCGAAAAGCCGAATGATCAATGCTTATCTGATTCAAGTGGAAGGGACCATTTCTCATACGGTCAACTTCATCCATGCATCCGTCATCATGTTTTTTGCTATTTTGTTACGGACAAACCTTAAGAATTTGGTGAACTTGGTTCTCACGTGCATACAACGTTTTTATCGTTTTGCTGTGTTTGACCAGTGCAAGGAGCTATTAGACTCCGACAATAATGGCGCACAGTAGCCAAAATGTACCAGTCTCAGCAATTTGAGTGTCTGGACTGTTGCATGAATAAATGCACTGAAGACAATAGATAACCTAGGTGCAAAATGGTAATTCATTAATAAATGACTGGAACCTTGAAGACAGAAATTTCCACGGTTTCTGAAGAGATCAAACTTACTTGCCTGTGATGCAGATCTAAAGTCCTTTACAGCAACGCAGAAGCCCCTAATATAGGACTTGGGCAAAGAGCCCGATAGTGTTGCTAATTTTGTGGACCGCATTTGTTACCGATCATGGAGCTTTAGTGTCGTGAATCTAAGTTGATCGAGTATCGGCCGCGTCGGTGACAATGCGTGCCTACTTTTGTCACTGTCATTGTAGCAAGTAAGAGTGTAACTTTTCTTCTATCATCTCATATATAATTGAATCTGTGGGAATTCTTTTCATCCGCTGGTATCTTCCTCCAATAAGAAAGGGGTTGGCAGCAATTTTAGATGCACCAATAGCCACAGCATATTTGATAGGCTGAGCTACGGTTGTATATTGCACACTGGTACGGGGCAACCCCCAATTCGTGTCACACAGTGCCACACCTAATGTCGTATCCTCTGGAAAGATTTATCAGTACTATCGTTGTTGATGAAACTGTCCACCATACCTGACGTTACGGTACAGATATATCATTCCATGTTTCAGACGATGTTTGCAAAAACTTGCCACGGCAAGGGATTTTCATTCAATTGCTGAATTCCTTGGCTAAAAATAACCGTAACTGTTATCATTGTAACAAGTCTAGCTTCTTCTGTAAAAAAACCCTACCTCAACCTACGTAATAAAACATGCTACATTATCGTGTTCATAGAAGGGTGAAGGATGTGACAGATATTTTTTTTCATAGACTCCGGCGAATATGTAGTTCATTTCGCTGTGATAACGTTGAGAAGTTCATGCGTTACTATCAAACACTTGAATACACCATAAGTCAGATTTTTCATAGTTGATTATTGACTTCATACTGTTTACTCGTTTTCTTTTTTACATACTTGCTACTTTTTGACCCATGAAAAGATGTACAACAAAATGGATACCAGCTTACAATGAATTTTTTGTCAAATGAAGAATAAAAAAGATAATGCATATGTGTAAGCATAGAAATAATGACATAGGTAATGTAGAAATAAATTGACATGGTCCTGCGATTATGCTGTTTGACGATGAACGACGATTCCTAGGATGACACTGATGGTCGAAATGGATATTGCAAATAATAGCTTGCTTGAGATGAATTTGTTGAACATGGATTGAATGCTGTTTCGGTCTTCAAACTCCTGCGCATTCTGTTGAATGGTATTCATATGTTCGCTGCTCGATTTCACCGTAGCTTGTGATAGAGATCGCATACCTCTCCACACTCGAGTGCTGTCAATTATTTCTTCATCTTCTGGTCGATGGTAAGAAGGTAATAAAGGAACATCACGAGGATAGAGGTCGGTTCCGAGACAGAATAAAGAAGATCGAGAGGTCTTTGCAACGTTGATCATTACTTTTGACATAATGAATGGTTAAAGAAAGATTATTCTTCTATTGAAAGAGTTATTATATATACTCGTTGGTATTGACGATGTGACAATTGGAAATTAACCAACTCCCTATTATAACTTCCTTTCTTCTGATTTCCCAAAAACAGTTTCTACCATTATGAGAGTAAAAAAGCTTCATTTTTTTTCTCTTTTCCCATGTTTCTTTTCCGAATCAGTTTGGCCCAGAGATCTGCCTTCCTTGGGCCGTATTCTACCAGCACCTTGGAAGCAAGGAAATTAGACACGTGGGCTACTTTATGCCGCGGGGTGTTACTAAAAAGAGCACCTGATTTGGAACTGGAAAAAGGAATATCAAGTGTAACCTGGTATTTGTCATCGCACTGTTGAGGACTTGTGCATACGATTACTTCATTAAGGACACTTAAGCAAATTGTGCATTCATCAACTATCGGGAGGCCTACGCGACCGGGTCCACAAGTGTGATCTCCCCAGTCGGCTTAGCTATCAGGAAAACTCCTTCCAATAGCTGCAGCAGCTACTTATTCTAGCCTTTAAATCTTATAATAGTATCGGAGGGACGTAAGAAGCAGTCTAACTTATTTTATAAGGTGGTTACCAGTTATTCGCCAAGACGTTGGTTCCAAGAGGACAAATCCCGTTTTCTGGATGGCGGCATCACTACAATTTCCCCGCTCGCGCCCAATAACAATTTTAGCACAGAAGAAGATCACCCGATTATCAGGTCACTTGATACTCCTGAGCATGTAGTCCAATAATAGATAAGATAGTAAACAAATACGCATCTTTGTTTCCCCGACCCGCGCAAAAGTCCATAAAGTGTACGCTACTGTCGTAGTTTATCATCCCTCTGTCGTCCTCCTTTTTCTTTCAGAAACGATAAAATTGAGAACTAGTGGCTTTTGCATGTCAAAGCCGATGAGGGGATGATCATCTCAAATTATATTATTTTGTAGACTGTACACCGAGAACTATCTCGAAAACCAGTTACCAAAGGATTGAACACGGTGGTTACCGATAAATAAAATCTGGCGCGCGTGGATCACATAAGCTTTTGACAACGAACCATTTAGAAGGTGGAATGGAAATCACACCTGTAAACTCCAAGCTAAGAGTGGGATATATATTCACATCCGCAGCATTTAGCGGTAACGCTCAGTAGCGAAGAGATAGGCAAGGCCACACGAAATAGATCCATAATGACGCCATTTGGCACGTTCGGTCGCGATATTTAGTAACGCATTCCCTGATATCGTGATATTTGTTGTTTGCGGTATTGGCTATAATCTTGCCTTCTTCGACTTAAATGTTCAGAGCATTCGACGTAAATGTTCAGAGCAGCCGCTTTTTCCGAGTTCTTTCCAAGGCAGTGGACAACCCGAAAATAAAATTGCCGCAACTTAAACACATGAAACGATGGATCACATGTGTTGCAGATGTATCTGAAGCAGTTAGAGCGTGTCAATCGATGGACAGCTAGTATCGAGCGAACTCCCAAAGGTAGACGATCATTTCGATTTGTTTTTGCCACAGCGCGATCCCCGTTCTTCCGCTGTAGGAAATTACTGGTTCATGTCGAACGATCTGGAATATTTCAATGAATAGATCCATGGAAGGTGTCGTAGTATATAAGGACCGCAAAGCGAACCTCCGAAGTTCGAGAACGTTGAAATGGTGATATCGTACGTGTATGTAAATTGATCCTCAGGTTGGATATCAATATTATACAATTGCAGCGGTGGGGACTGGCTTGGTGCGCTGTTGTGCAGTACCACACATTTACTCGGACGCCATCGGTAGCCGAGACGATAGCTGTGAGCTTCGCACGTCTGAAGTAGTAGTGACATTATTTCCTATGTGCCGATCGGGGCAACGTCATCGGAATATAGGAGGTAGTTCAGACTAGCAACCAGGTCAAGAGGCTATGTTGCTGCATGACGCAGAGTGTCCGCGCCTGTAGGAGGAGAGACAGAGAGAGTGGGGGAAGGTCATTAATGTAACTAGCATAAGGAGCTGAAGAGGACTGAGACCCGTAAAACGCTAGTGATTGGGTAGAAGGGGCGAGAGATAGCGTTAGATAACACGTAGTACTTCTGTAGAGATATGGGCAAACAAATGCTCTAAAAGAGCTAACAGTTAAATAGTTGTTGTCTCTCGCAGCGTCGCTTAATTTCTACGATAGACGTCGCCAGACGCTGCATCATGTCATGTGCTCTGCAGTGCTTTGATTACTGGCAGGCTTCACCAGATCCTCTCCCGACGTCGATCCCACCTGGCCAGGCTGCGGGGTAGAACTCCACAACTATGTGGGATTACCTTCGGGGTGGGTAAATTGACATCAAAGTACCTTCCATTTACCAAACAGGAATGGTTTTTTATGCTGTTCCAATAAATTATTCTTCCATCTCGGGCCAAATTGATCTTTGGATCTTAAGAACTATGTTATGGAAATGGAAGAGTGGATTTATGCACTGTCGTTGTCCGACTAACATGGAGTTTGGAACACGAGCTCGGAGTGAACTTTTCTTCGCGCCTGAATTTTTTGAATTACTGGATTTTGAGTGAGCCTTTGCATCAAATAAATATTACATTGCGTTCAAGCCGAATATTTTTTGCACTGGAAAGTGATGCGTCTTTGCGCTGAGGAGTAAGCCGTTTTGCGTTAATCCAAGGAGTTGTTTGCGCCTGGATAACCAGAGTCTTGCATTGTGGGTACTCCAGTGATGTATTCCCAGGATCCCACCGGAAGCAGTAAAAATGTCTTACGATAAGGACAGGTTCCACCCAAAATGATCCGTATTTAGAGGGACGCATGAATCCTTTTTTTTTCTTTGGACCTGTTTTCTTTATTACATCCCCGGTACGTACTGGGATTGACTATACATACGGGATTCCTCATGTCTTTTTTGTTTATTGTTCAGACTCATGGTCGTTAAACTCCCAAAGCCGGCCACAAAGCCGTGCCGATCCCATCTCGCCGCCCCCACCCGCTACGGTGCGGGGCTGGTCCCTGTCGACGGGCAAAAGTGCCCTTCGGGGGTAAGTAAACTGACATCAAAACATCTTTCTTTTACTAACCGTGAATGCCATTTTATGCTGCTCCAATAAGTTATGCGTCCACCGGGGGCCATGTTGATGTAAGTAAACGTATGGTTAACCAATGACCGTACATTTTATTTTTCTCTCAGTGCAAATTTGGCTCTCCATGGACGCATAATTTGTTTAGAATAGCGTAAACTGCCATTCAATAAACAGTACTGAACATAGCTATCCTAAAAGCTTACTCCAGCTTCAGTTTCATCATCTCACACGCTTGCCATTATTGCAACGGAAGTGTCTTTTCTTCATCGCATAGGGTCTTGATATCCTTTCCCATAGAGAGGACACACAAGACTGCCATGATCTTAGGTATACTCTTATTCGCCGGATATCCCATGGTATTCTGAAAGAGATATGCATTCTAACCAGCAAAAGAAGTCCGAGATGACGATTCAAGGTTAGGATGTCATCGATGTCTTAGAGGTCAATCGATCTTGAATAGTGATCATTTGTCGTACAGGACAAAGCTTTTAAAAGACGCCAGTTAGCCGACAACGAACACAACACCTCAGTTGTTGATCGGTGAACATAAGGTTGTGAATGATCTCCTAGGATTTTCTACTTCTCCGTCATAGCTTCCGCACCTTTCTTTTCCATAGCATCTCCATCTTGCCTTTTCCACAGCCTTTCATTCTCTTTCTCATAGCCTCTTCATCTCCCCTTTTTATTATAGAACCGTCATTTTCCTCTTTCGTAACCTTTTTGTCTCCCTTCTCCATAGATTCTCATCTTATTTCCCATAGCCCTCTTTATCTCCTTTCTCATAGATCTTTCAACCTACTTCCCGCAGTTCTCTCTTCATCGTGTAATCTCTTCTTTTCCCGTAGAAAAAGCAGGGATGTGAAGTGAAGCGAGAAATTCCGCTGGTCTAAATAGACATGTTTTGTTGCCAATTCATTAACTAATAACCCTATTTTATTTATTCTCTCTCAGCGCAAACTTGACTGTTCATGAACGCATTCGTTTAGAGCAGCATAAAAAGATTAATCAAATTTTTTTTATTTGATCTTTTAAATGATAGCGAGCGCGCCGCCAATTAGCATGCCCACTCTAGCCTGGTCTGTAAGGGTAGGGATAGAGAAAGGAAACCTTTGTAACAAAGGGGAAGGAAAAGATGAGGGCAGTTCGTATAGAATCTATAGATGGAGAGCAGGGAAGGGGAGAAGATGATAGAAAGGAAGAGCGTAAAAAAAATTGTTCAATAAATTAACATAAGCTATACAATCTGAGCTGCAAACGAGGTCTCACATGCAGAAGATGGTCAACACCATGCCTTTACCCCAATTTCTTGAATCCTTCGATATAACCAACAATGCCTAGAAGGCTGTCAAAGAGACAGATCTACCCCAGTCGAAGAGACGGAGAAGGACCCTTCTAAACCCTGGTAGGAAGAGCAACACTGCATGCGACAGGTATCAGCCAGGACGACCAAGAAGCTGTCGAAGAGACAGATCTACCCCCAGTCAAGCAGACGGGAGAAGAGAACCTTCCATTCAGTCGTCACATCCACAGCAGGATGATTCCAAAACAAGGCGGCACTTCGATTATATTCGAAAGGGAAACAAGATACACTATTTAAGCTGTAAACGAGGTCTCACATGCAGAAGATGGTCAACGACGTACCTTTACTCCAATTTCTTGAATCCTTCGATATAACCAAACAATGCCTAGAAGGCTGTCAAAGAGACAGATCTACCCCAGTCGAGGAGACGGAGAAGGACCCTTCTAAACCCTGGTAGGAAGAGCAACACTGCGTGCGACAGGCATCAGCCAGGACGACCAAGAAGCTGTCGAAGAGACAGATCTACCCCCAATCAAGCAGACGGGAGAAGAGAACCTTCCATTCAGTCGTCACATCCACAGCAGGATGATTCCAAAACAAGGCGGCACTTCGATTATATTCGAAAGGGAAACAAGATACACTATTTAAGCTGTAAACGAGGTCTCACATGCAGAAGATGGTCAACGACGTACCTTTACTCCAATTTCTTGAATCCTTCGATATAACCAAACAATGCCTAGAAGGCTGTCAAAGAGACAGATCTACCCCAGTCGAGGAGACGGAGAAGGACCCTTCTAAACCCTGGTAGGAAGAGCAACACTGCGTGCGACAGGCATCAGCCAGGACGACCAAGAAGCTGTCGAAGAGACAGATCTACCCCCAATCAAGCAGACGGGAGAAGAGAACCTTCCATTCAGTCGTCACATCCACAGCAGGATGATTCCAAAACAAGGCGGCACTTCGATTATATTCGAAAGGGAAACAAGATACACCATTTAAGCCGTAAATGAGGGTATCCTACAGACGCACAGAACGCAGTATGAAAGCGTATTCAAAAGAACCAGGAAATTATTGGAACTAACATAGCACGAGACTTTCTGTGACGTATTTGAAATTGACCAATCATTGATTAAATGCACATGTACATCCTTCTCTTTCTGCATATCTTGTTTATGTAGCAAGCCACCGAAGCAAAAAGCGACTATAGATTCGAGATTTTTTTTATTGTTTCGCAGTGACGACAGACGTTGCACGAGGTACAAATCATGCGATGGACCAGGGTTCCACCCCCTTCATCTAATATTTGGGTGCCTTTTGCGATTATCTCCCAAGCACTTCAAAGGCCGTTATAAATATATTCTTTACACGATGCTGTGCATGTGGACGCGGATGTTGCAGGAGGCATCAGCCAAGTAATGGGCCCGTTTCGCCCTTCATTTGCTATTTGGTTGGTTTTTTGGATTACCTTCCAAACGTGCCACGAGGTCTTTTCAAATAGATCCCAGGTGCACGACTACGATGAAAAAAACCGATTTTAGCAAATTTTTGATATTTTCCTGGTCGTGGAAAATTGATATATTCGTGGTATTTCTTGGTAATCGTTGATTCGTTTTTCCCACAGTACGGTGCTGGATAGTTTACGCAAATTCAGGCACGAAGAGCAAACCACAGCATTGGACCAGCATCAAGTAAATAAGCGTCCATTAATGGGAAATTACTACGGACACTCAGAATCTACTGCTTAGGGCACCCAGTTAACGCGTTTTCGCCGGCGGCTGGACAGACATCTTAATGGAATTTTAACGCAAGTTTGACTATACTCAATCGTGGGCATCTGTGAACCTAGCGTCCACAAGACGAGCCGTTATCATCTGAGCATCCATAATTAAACCCCCGTCTATCTAAGCCTAAACTACCAACCTACGAACACCCAAGGACTCATTAGTATCTACATACAATGAGACATTATTAGAGGATTCTAAGTTATCTATCTAAAAGTTCTCTAAATTATGTTACATGAAGGGCCTTAAGAGTCAAACGCTGAATGTCCATAGCAATTCCCCTTGAAGGTACATCAATTTTATGCCAGGAAATTTTCGCGGTCCGCATATCACGTTACTGTGGCAACTTACTCACCTTCTACTTCGTCATGGAGTACCTAAAAAATGCAGCCCCCGAAGACTGCACAGCTAGTCGACTCCTAGAAGCGTACAGGGAATCTCACCCGGGCAGCTCCATGGGACAGCTCATGGACTTCCTGAGCAAGGATTTTAAAGCGTTGATTGACGAGTATACTGTTAAAATCAACATTGCAAAAAAGAATTTGAAGAATTGGAAAAGTTTTAAGGTAAGCCTTCAACTATTGCAAGGCATTTGTTGCTAAGAGTGATTGCTATGAAGGCTGATCTATACAAATTCAATTCGCAAGTCTCTACCTCTAGCTCTGATGAGTCTGCCACTACTACCCCTGCCGCATCGAGCTCTACCGCAGCTGCACAGAAAGTAGTTAACAAGGTATAAATAAACCTTCATATATATGATCCCAGCTAACTGTGCATTTTAAGAATGCCACCAACGTCATTTCAATCTCAGGAAACAGCGATAGCAGCTTCACGGTAAACTTGACTAGTGCAAGCACACCAGAGGTTGGTCTACAGCAAGGTCTTTTACGTGGCCCCCTTTAAACTCCATTTTAGACACAGGAATTAACTACTGGTAGCAAGAGGCGCTGTCCTGATGTAGGTATGTATATGTGCATAGAGGTACTGTTGCAGGTTCATCTTTGGTGACAGATGAAGAGGTCATTACCGACAAGAAGGCCAACAAGATTAACCGAGCGCAAAGGTAGCTCTTAACCAGCCATAGAGTATATAACTATTTCTTCACAATAACGAACTCTTTGTTTAGAAGTGCTGATCTCGAAGAAGCGTGGGAGGCCTTCAGCCGTGAAGCTGACTTCTCACAATCGCACAAGTACAGGTACGTGACATAGAAAAACCGCATTGTAAAATTAAATAACCTCCTGACGTATTTTGAGGCTCGAGCGTTATGGTATAATACAATGCGGTTCTAACATTGAAAGAAGCGAGGATATACCAGAGTCGGTATACGATGCTATAGACCTCGAAGAACGTGTTTCACTTCTTCCTCTAGGTCTGTTCAGGGAGTACATCAAATCTGTCCTTGCGCCAGATATTTACGTAAGCAAGTATTAGAAGGTTCTATTTGATGAATTGGTTTACCATAGGGAACGCCCAAATGCCCGGAGGCAATTTTTTCGACAAGATTGCTCCCCAAAGAAGCAAATGAGAGCACTCATATGTTCTTGTCCAGAACATTATATGAATTGTAAGGTTGCGTCCTATACTGGCTATATGGTCTGACCTAAAGGGCTCTTTTCGACAGTTCTGAGCATGTCCATAATAAGAAGCGACCCTGTGACATTCAGGAATCTGAAGCAGCATACTGTCATCATGTACTGTGGCCAATGCTCAAGGTTGTCGCGCATGCAGTAGGAAAGCTCAGTTGTGAGTTTAAGGTAGGCGAGACCATATTAAGGGCGGTAAGTGGAACGCAAAGGTACAATGCCGATGCAACTATCCACCTTGATGACTCGGGCTTGGAGCTACTACTCTTGGAGGCGTCTGGTCCATATGGCAATCGAGATCGGAGCCGACATTCATTTGATCATGTAAAGGCTGGATTTGGATGCTACTCGATGATCAAGGCTATCTTGCATAAGTATCGGTATGCTGATCCGTCTCTTCTCGAAGACGTGCGCGTTCTTTTCTTGCATGCAAGCGCCAAGGGTAAATGTTAATGTTTGCTACTAGCTGTTATCGAGCCACTAATACTGTATAGACGATTGCTTGCGCCTCTGGGTCATGAGACCGCGTGCTGGAGGGAACTGTCTTGTTTTTGAACGATTCTCAAAGATAACACTCACCAATGTTGCCACTGACACGAGAGGCATAATGAATATGCTTGGGTTTTGCTGGGAGATTAAGGTACTGTACGCCTAGAAATATTTCCGCCCCAGAACGCTAACAATTAATAGACTATCCTTGAGCGTGCCTGCGGTGCGATAGACAAGTTAAAGGCATCTGATGAAGAACAAATGTTCCAAGAAGATGGAGCTCTTCCTCTGGACGAAATGCTGAAGCCGAAGCCTGTGAAACCAGACAAGAAATACCGGTCATGCAGTAGCATCACGAACTTGGATCCCGTTTCGCTTTTATAAGCTATTTTTTTTTTCATTAAACGTTATATCCATCGCTGCAATAAGGTATAGATAGGAAGGTCAAACAGAATGCATTATCAATACGCACGGCATTTGATTTGTTGGTACAACGTAGTCATAGACGCCAGTGTAATCGGAGAACAAAGAATACTAGAATTGTAAACCCGGCCTATCCGTGAAAAAGAAAGCCCTTGACTATAGACAATTGACAGCATATTCCATATCAGGTGGCATTCAGAGATCCTTCTCAATCGTTTTACAAATGAACATAATCCCAGAAGTCCTCCAGAGTTTTTAAAATATTGACGCAGCAGACTATAGGTAACTTTGAAAAAGATTACGCAACACCGAGGTGCCTGAAAAAGAGGGTGCGCATGTACAGTACCGAGGCGCTGATCAATAGGCTGTCTCAAGTTTATCGTCTATTTAGAGAGTTTTGATGGACGGAGAATCTCGCAGTATATGTATATCAGGTATAGTTCTATCTTCTAGGGACCTTCTTGTATTTTTTGCGCATCGGGGTCTGTGCATTCTGATGTAGTCAGGATCCTTGGGTACAGATAATGATCCCCATAGTTATACTGAAGGCGGAAACGGATGCTGCAAATAATCTCCTCGTTGGAAATAATCTTCGCAATTAATATCGGAAGCTACGTTGTTGTCTTAGTGGCCTGCGTACGCTCTTGAAGATCTATCGTTCCCTCGCTGCTCGAATCCGACAGTACTTGTAGCTGGGAGAGCATATTCACCCATACTTGCGTTGTATAAAGCTCTTCGGCTTCTTGGAAACAGGGCAACATTGTGTTTTCACGAGAATACATTATCAATTGAAAGAAAGAAAGAGATAGTAACGTTTCGTTTTCGGGATAAGTTGCTCCCATTTAAAGAATCTCTGGCGGAGATATACTGCGTTTTATTGGTCAGGTGGACGACGGTTTCCCCATTTTAGATATCCCCCCACGCAGCAGTAGGATTCGAACACAAAGTCACACCTACCAAATGGGGAAATGACATTTGATGATCGCAGTGGCCAGCAATTCAAATATCATATTCAGAGGTTTTGTTTTCATTTATTCTACAACTGAAGATGGGGAAAAGCCCTTTAGATTTGTAAAGATCTCAATCCAGTAGGATATAAATGGCTTTTAAAAAGACTATACAGCATAAAGAGGTATGAAAGAGAGTGCACACTACCACAGTACTGAGGCATGTATCAATAGGTTATCTAAAGGTTGCCGTTTATTTAACAGGTATTGATGGAGGTATAACTTAATAGCGGAGCAGGGTATAGGTTTATCTTCCGGGAATCTTCTTGTATTCACCAGAGCATTCGGTTCCTGATGTAGTCAGGATCTTTGGGTGCAGATAACAACCCCCAGGGTTATGCTGATGACGGAAACTGAGATTGCAAATAGGGTGCGTGTTGTAAACAGTCTTTGCAATTCATATAGGAGGCCACATGGCGGTGTCGTAGGGTACGTATGTTCTTGGGGATGATGAACTGTTTGGTCGCTGCTCCAATCCGACATTATCTGTAGATGGGAGGGTACGGTCGACCACACCTGCGTTGTGTAAAGCACTTCGGCATCTTGGAAATAGGGCAACAGGGTTTCATCACGAGAATACATTGTCAACAACAAGAGAGAAAGATGAAGTTCCGTTTTCGGAAAGGGTCGATGAATTTAAACTTTTTATTCTCATTTTTGTGTAGCATTGGCTGAACCAACCTAAAAAAAAAAAGTGTCAGAAGAAAATTTCGGCTCTTTAAAACAATGGTGGCTGCTTAATCGAGTTAGAATGGACTTTTCCCAATGAAGTATTTTGCACAAAGTTATCTCCCGCAGGGAGACACGTCCAAAAACCACCACCTAAAAACCATCCCAATACCCGCCGTAGTGTTACATGTATGAATGTCGCGTAACAACGTTACCCAAACTAGAAGTGCCCTATAATTGGGTCACTGAAGACCAAGACATCCTTATCTGGATATATGTGTTGAAGAGCTGATATTATCATGTTTTTTCAACAGCTTTATATTGTTGGTGCTGCAGTTTTCTAATCTAGCCTATGCTCTCTTGAGCGTTTGGTTGTTCAAACAGTCACACTTTTCTGGCCCCTACAATGTCAAATACTCACATAGTCATGTACTCTGACTCTTCGTGCGCCCGGTTTGTCTACTGTCGTTGCACGAGGGAAGTGCTCGACGAAATCCTCATATAGGAAGGCTCTTTGCGAATGGGCTCAGCGTCGTTCATGGTTTTTGTCAGAGTCATTGTGCACTGTGATAATAAAAACAGGGGAGAAAAGGAAGTCGTTTTGTTGGTCTGCATATGTGCTGATTGCGGAAAGTTGTCACAGATAAGAACGACGAGAAGACCATCAGGGTCTTCAATTGAAAGACAGCAATAATATCGCATATTCAATTCGCGATGGACTTCCGCAAGATGACTCGATTTCTTTTTCTTTTAGACTGCCAGTAATGATTCCATAGAACAGGAATCTTCTTTCGAGAAATAAGCAGCCGCTAACCGCCTCACGTTATGCTTCGTTTCATATCATAAAAGCATCTATAGAAGCAAATGTATCTAACTCGACCAAGATGTAAATATCATACATTAAGTACATGTCATATGTACAATGTTCAAAACGTGGGCTGGAAACAAGAGAAATAAGGTTTATGCATGCAGACGAGCATGGCAGGGAAAGTCTTTCTCTCCCCTTCGTTATCATCGATCCAGATGGAACAGAAGACACGCTTTTCAATCTTGAGGATTTTCCCATTCATTTTTGCTCTACCGCTGTCTACTTCTGTGTCCCGGACACTTGACCTTAATATCCAATATATCAAATCGAAGTTCGCAGGCAAACAAGTACAAAGCGAGTTCAGACGAAGACTTCTTCCTTTATTATGCGAGTTCTGGTCAGCTGCACTCCATGTTGTTGCTGATTCTGATTCTCATCCTGAAGAATACGGCGTTACTGGCGTTACTGGCGTTGCGGACGTGAAGGGGACAAAGAACAAGCTGTCAATCATAAGTTAGCCGTTACTATGTAAAAGGGCAGCTACTAGATGTAACTTGCATAAAAGATGCTATACAAAGCATATTATCGAGAAGTAACTTCATCAGAGCTGCCGTTGTGCTGCTAACGCTGCTGTAGATAATAGTGTTGTCGCATGAGAGACCTGTCAAATCAGATAAATGCTGCTTTCTTTCGGTGGCGTGCTATCATATTGAGAAATTAACGAGGTGCAGAAAGAACGTAGAGCATCTTATTCAGGTACAAGCCAGACTCGGAACTAAGGATAGCAATGTGTACATGTCGCAGACATGTCAGCAGTTTACAGGTTCGTCTTCGCCTCCGGCATCATGTCTGTTCTTTCTCAGTATGCGACACTTCGCCCTCCATATTCATCCACAACATTTGGATATATACTGTCTTTTATCGTGCAATCATGTCTTAGTGAGCGTCGCTGTCTGTTGAAAGATACAGCCAGCACTGGCACATGGAAATAAAGCGAGGCGTGTCTGGTGTTGTAATAAGCAGCTATGTGGGAAACAATAAAGATACTGAGATGCAAAACGACTGCATCCTTCTCCAGTGGATTCTGCTGGTAAAATACGTATATTGTTGGAATACCACAAGACTGAAAGATTCATTCACGCAATGATCTTATTTATTTTAGTTTCCACCCTTCTTTTTCTTTGCTTCTTCAACGATATCAATGTTATCCTCGGGCACCTATAGAGAAGTAAATAAAAATATCACACAGCTTATTTTACTCTTACATGTGGCCAGTTTGCTAGAATGAGGTCATGCAATTCGTCAGAAAAGTCTCCTTGCACCACAATTTCATCTTGGTTTTGGTTGTTCTTTGCCACGGATGAGCCGCAAGCAAATTTGTTGGCAAACATCTTGGCTGCCTTCTTCAGATCCACGTCTTTATCGAGCCATCGTCATCAGTAAATCCGCACAAGGATGTGTAGGGTTCTTACCAAAGACATCCAGACCGTGGATGGTTGTCACACATTTCCTCCTGGTTCTTTCAACACGTTTAATCGTAACACGTGTAGACTAAGTCAAGGATTTTGTCAGTACTGGCATGTTGTGGATGTATGTACCATCTTCTTCTTGATCTCACGTTCCAGTTTGGCTTCCAGTCGTGCCGACTTGTCTCTGACAACCGTTCTGTCAGACTTACCCTCAGCGGCCGTATCATCCACAGCTACATTCTTAACACCTTCGGTAATCTCTGCAAAGAAAAAAAGCAGTCAAAGGACATAAGAAACATGAAGCAAGTAGAAAGCGGATGAGCGTTACCTCCAACATCGTACATCTTTTCGTACAATTCTTCGTGATTGTCTTTAAGCCATTGCTTGCACTTCTCTTGTGTACCACTGAATTCGCAGTACTATCCATGGAGGTCGCGTTGATTAGTCGATCCTGTCCATCGTACGTGCAAGAGTTGACCGATGCACGCGTGACGCTTCCTGCTCTTTTTCTTTCATTTACCTCCAGAGGCATAGTGCAAACTAAACAGAAAATCAGTACCGTTAAGTTTCGTTGATCTTACTATGGAAGCTTCGACTTACTGCCACAATACAAAAGTTGCCTTGGTTCCATGACTCGTCAGTGTATGCAAACAATAGCAAAAGTTGGAAAATCTTCACCCACTCCCGCTCTCTTTTTTGGAATTCGCCGCCGCTTGAAAACATACAAGTTTTTGCGCTAACAGCGATTTTTCCTCGAGACGCCACGCAACTTTTATAGGGTCTGCTTTTCTTTCAGTTATTCTTTCTGCCATCAATCCATTGATCATGGGTAAGCAACTCATGAGGAATAGAAAATATACCTTACGATGCGCGGATGACTACGGATGAGGAAATATCTACTCAAAGAGTTTTAGGAGGCTTTATGGGCTGCTGCTGTCTTTTTGAACGGAAGATAGTTGATTGATTTTTATCAGAGAATGCTTAACTACAACAGAAAGTGCGTCGATAAGTCTGTCTACCTCCCAGACATCAGAACTTGCAGAAGAAATGTTAGTCCTGCAGAACACGTTTTCCTATATACTTCTGTTATCATCGTTTCTATTGTCGAGAGGAGCTTGTACGTTGTCTGTCTTGTCTGCTTCGAATAATTGCATTGAACGGCGATTAGTTCGGTGCATTGCTTTATTCAGAGTAATGAACTGATCGGCATCCATGTCATAACAATATTTCCTGGTCATCCCCAATCTAAAGGAGCTCTTTGATTCATTTTGATATTCCCTAGTGAATCATACGCATTCACCATGCGTTTTTCAAAGCCATCACTTTTTCTTCTCTCCTTCTACAAATAATATTTCTTTTTATTTTCTACTTTTTCTTCAAACCAAATTGGAACCCTCCCGGCTTCTTTTGCGGAAGTCCGAAAGAAAGCTTGACTGGCGGAGCAGCAACAGATGTGGCGGATGTCACAGGTGCTGGTTGTTTTTCTTCTTGTTTTACCTGCATCTGTGGTGTGGGTGTGGGTGTGGTTATGGTCGGCTGGACAGCTTTCGACGGTGATGGTGATGGTGATGCTGCTGGCATAGTCACCCACCCTCCGCCTCGTCCTGATGATGGCGGAGCGGTTGACTGACTCGGTTCTGTCACGGTTGTCCAACCTCCTCCGCTACGTCCTGATGCAGCTGGCTGGTTTGGTTCCGCCACCGTTGTCCAACCCCCTCCTCCTCCGCCACTGTTACTGCTACTACTGCCAGTGGTGGGTGTGTTCCGTGCTACGCTCTCTTGCGAAGTCGTCGTTTTCGAAACACCCGAGGCTGGCTTGCGCATGGCTTCCTGCATCCGTTTCAATTCACGTTCTTCACGTTTTCGTTCTCGTTCCCTCTTCTTTTCCTTATCCGATTGCACAAATGTCGATTTTCTTGTCTGTTCTTTCATATCTTTGAATCGCTACAATACTCACTTTTTAATAACTACGGAATCTCTGTTTTCCTTTTTTACCTTTCGATGATGATGGTCATAGCTCTGTAAATGTTGTTCGTATTCACTGATCTTGCGATACTGTTTGTCACATAGTTCACAATAAAATGCACGTTTGACTACTTTCAGTTCGCGTGCAATGGCTTCTTGCTTGACTACTTTGACTTCTCGTTGCTGTTTTTCTTCATTTGTCTCTTCCAGTTGTTTTTCGCTGTCTAATGCCTTGCGTTTTGCTGTGGATGATACATGGTATGCGTTTTCTTGGTCGGCTTTACCAACACCCAAAGAATCCAACTTGAGATCGATGGGGATTGGATCGGTGCGACCTATAACCCGCAGCCGTGTAGGTTTGATTCAAAGATAATAAAAAAGAGGAGACTTACCCTGACCGGTTGAACCTAAACCTTGACCTACTTTCCAACCCATACGTTGCAGTAAACGATAGCCAATATTTGTTTCTGGAATATGCGTCTCCATATTGGCTCGGTGTGTTTCCTCATCATCCAATTCTGAATCAAAGGTCAATTCACCATAATTCAGCTGACTTGCATCGTCGTCCAAGTATTGTTGTTGTTCTTCTTCTTGCTATGGTCAGATGGCAAAAATAGGGAAAGAAAGTAGAAAGAGGATGGAAAGAGCATAGAAAAAAAAGAAAATAGAGACGACGGGTAGATTCGATGCTAAACTTGGTGATAACAAAACGCTTTCACAAAGCAAAACTTTTTTTTCTTTTGTTTGCTCAGCAAAAACGTTGGCTATTCACCTACCTTTTTGGATGACGAATTCATGCTTAAAGAAGGTTACGTAAAAGCTTGTTGGAAGAAAAAGAGAGAATCAACAGTCGGGATGAGAAAACGAAAAAATGTCGGGTCAAACCAGCTAGCTCCCCCCAAAGCATGCCGTGACGTTTCTTCATGAGTGCTGGTACACGTTTGGCTCAAAAGACAGCTATCATTACTGGTGCAACACGTGGTATTGGTTTCGGCATTGCCAATGCATTTGCTCGTCAAGGTGTTCAAACCATCTTGATTGGTCGAGATCCCGAACGTGTCCGTGCTGTGCAAGACAACTTTGCGAAACTTCATGGAGAAGGCCACACAGGTCTCGTTTTAGATGTCTCTAAACGCGAAGAGATAGATTTAAAACTCAAAGTAAGTAATTGATACATCTTCCACACTATCTAATGAATCAAAAAAAAAAGGAATTATTAAAGACGAGATCGATTGATTACCTGGTCAATGCAGCGGGTAAAAAAAAAAAAAGAATAACTGCATTTTTAAACGTCGATTGACGCTGGTACTACGTTAGGTGTCTCACGCGATAGTCTTTTGATACAGCTCAAAAACAATGATCTGGAAGACACAATAAATACAAATTTACTGGGTACAATGAGAATGTGTCAACATGTATCAAAAGCTATGCTCCGTAAACGTCAAGGTAATAAAACATGTAAAGACTTTGCTTGTTACTCATGCATAGCTGAGTGTATAGGTGGCTGTATCATCAATATTTCTAGTGTTATAGGGATTCACGGCAATGCTGGCCAGGCAGCTTATAGTGCATCGAAAGCAGGCGTGATCGGTACAGGCAAAGAAAAGAGAGGAGTCAGTGAATCATTCATTCTTTTTTTTTTTTTTGGCGAGATAGGTTTTACAAAATCACTTGCTAAGGAGCTCGGGCCATCACAAATCCGAGTCAATGCTATTGCGCCTGGTTTCATTGAAACGGATATGACAGCCGGTAAGATGACGATGTTTCTGGCTTTGACCCGACTGATCCTGTCTTTTCCAGGTATCCCATCTCAAAAAAGAGAAGCACTGCTGCAATCCATTTCTCTACGAAGGATTGGAACGGTCGATGAGGTAGCCGAAGCTGCTATGTTTGTAGCGCAGGCAAAGTACCTTCATGGCCAGGTAAGAGATTGAGCTTTTTGTCTTCATATGAAATTGATCTGGAGCAACACAACTAGGTCTTATGCATTGACGGCGGCCTGCAATTACCTTGATAACTCGCTGTATGCTATCGTCCTATATGCAGCTGATACGCTGAAAGAAAAAAGACTACGTTTATATTATTTTATCTATTGCTAAGGATAACAAAGAAAGCTCTTGTTGCAAATACACTTTCATCCTACGTTGCGTGAATTACCGAGGAGGTGGTTGGGAAGACAGCATGTTGCAACTGGCCTTTCTCGTCATGGCGACCTTGCCGCGAGAAACGACGAGCCTTTACGGATGATGTAGATGTCTGACTCTCGGGACTCTGTTAACATTGGAGTTCTTACAAAAAGAAAACCCACCATTAATTCAAGCCTTGGTTTTCTGCTTCCTCAGACTGATTGCGGCTGAACTCCTTGTAAGCGGCACCTGACCGATTTATATCAATAGAGGGGCAAGAAAAAGCGACCAAGCAGACTTCCTCCAATTCCTTGCAATCAAGCTGCCGTATCTTAGTTTTCTTTTTCTTAGGAGCCATACCAAATTCCGTCCCTGAGATCAATCGGGTTTGGGATAGTTTCGGTGGGTGTGCGACTGTGCAAGATATGGCTCCAAAATGCGTCTCGAATTAGGTGTGGTTCCTAAGATATCTGATAAAAAGGCATGAATAATAATCTTGTATACATGATGAAGAATCAACAACCTCACCGGGATATTTTTGTGAAAAGACAGAGGCAAAAAAAGAAAAAATTTCATGCGTCCCTTCAATACGGATCATTTTGGGTGGAGCTTGTCCTTACAGTGAGACATTTTTACTGCTTTCCCATGGGATACCGGAAATCCATCACTGGAGCGCCCAAGGCAAAGCTCAGGTCATCCAGGCGAGAAATATTACTCGGATTAACGCAAAATGAATATTTCTCATGGCAAAGAGTCACCCAATCGGCGCAAAGTTACATGAAAAATCCAGCATTTCGCTGTTACTTTGGTTTGTTATGCCATGATTCCCTCTCCATCCTTACGAAGGATCTGTTCATCGCTATCATTACCGATGACAAGGGATCTGGACTTGTCAGACCAGATTACGTTGTCCCATTGATCCCTTTGTCTAATGGACGTGTCCCCTTTGCCCAGAACAGCAGTTTCTCTTATTCCGTATTAGGTTTGCGTGTCATGTTCGAAATATATGTAAGCTGCACAGAAAACTCTTATAATAATAGAAAAAAGATACAAAGTTTCTGAGATATTAAGCTATAGATTGCGGGGTTTGTTCATCTGCATGCACACGTTCCTCCTCGCTGTGTATACACATCAAACCGGTGAAGTGGTAAGTGAGAATAATGTAAGGTCTTTTATATTTTCTCATCTGGGTCCCTTTAAAGATCACTCCTCGAAAAAAGACGGCTGGAAGAATGGTAAGGATAAAAAGAAAGATGATTTGCTTCGAGTAATAGGGAAGAAAGGGATGAAATTACAACATTTTTTCTACCTTCGTAGTGACGCTCCCGTGGATGCTGAAGAGGAACAGGGTGAATTAGAACTAGTGGATGAGGAGGAGAAGTAACTATATGCTAAAGAGAATATAAGGACATGGGTGTTGATATTGGAGCGTCGTCTGATCTATCACTATTATCATTTACGGCCAGGAGGACCACCAAATCCCTGGGATATCACGATCGAGTAGCATGATCAAGGAACAGGTGATTTTCGTCTTGAAAACCTACCCATGAACGAGCAACCACCTGACGAAAGCGCCTGGATAATTGCAGATCAAAATATATCTCGACAATGTTATGCTATCTAAGTCACCGTCCATCCAGTTACAATTTAAGGCCACGAACATGGGCGACTTGCTGCTATTATCTTTGGACGACATGTATTTGGTTGGGAACAATCTTGACAATGCTATCACCGAGTATCTCGGACAAAAATTACATCATGCTGCCGTTGCATCGATCGATTTGGACATGGAACTGCTCATCTCCCCCTGAAGAATCTCAACGCTGGTGCTTTCATATTGCACAGCAACCATCTACTGACTTCGTTGCGGCAATAGTTTTTGCACACAAGGTTATGGGAGCCGTTCTCAACAACGAGAATGAAGTCGACTTACATGTAACCCATGTATTGGTCCAGTACCTACCACGGTTCCAAGCCCAGCCTTCCCCATGCAACATCGAGGATTCGTACGCTCATCATTACCTGGCTCCCATTTTCCAATCGATTCTCTTAGGGACCATAGGTGTTGCACAGAGCAGATTATCTTAGAACCTACCCTAAACTTTACCCTAGACTCAGTTTTACTAAAAATTTCATGGTAATATCTGGCTAAACCTTTGTCATAGTGCATGATAGGGATATACAACGATAGCTTGTAAGAAAATTTTGTTTTACAGTGATACACAATTGTATAACGCTGTGTCCCCTAAGAAAATCGTTTACTTTACATGCTTCGTACTTATGTCGCGGAATTTGAGTTACAGTGCGTATTAGGCTGCAAAGTGTCCAATCTACACCTATGGGAAATTGTAAACGGCCGTAATTAATCTAATTGATGGTAAAATGGTTTAAAAGCCCGATTGGCGCTTTTAGTAAGAGGAACAGGTAGTCGCAAGACAATTTAATGGTGTGGCCAACGGATCACGAAGTCTTTTAAAACCATCTGTTTGCGAGCTTTTACTTTCGAAAATGGGTCCAAACTAACTTGATGGGGCTCACCCAGGGAAAATGCCATTTTTGCGGTTGCTGGCTGCGCATAGGTTGTATATAATCCTCTTCCATCTAACGTAATCTTAATGGTCTGTAACTTCTTCTATTGTATCTGTTTATTCCTCCAGAAATTCATCCAAAACGATATCGTTGGTATAAAATCGTACCTCCTAGCTAATAACGTCGACACAGACGAGTTATCCTTTGATGTGAATCGTTTTAAATCAATGATCATGACGACGTGTCGACAAACGGTCGGATATCTTTGACAACGGCCATCAAAAATTAATGTAACAAATCACCTCTCGTAGTGCATAGAACAGTTTTGCGCTCTGACGCGAGGGCAGGATTGGGTGTGGACTATCTGCAGTGGCGCAATTGTGTATAACACAACCACAACGTACCTGCAGAGAGATGTACTTGTAAAATATATCCACACTATTTACGAGCCCTCCTTTGCATATATAAAGAAGGCACAACGACTCGCCTCAAGATCTTTCAACTCGTAGCAGCGCTTACAACCTGTACATCTCTACATTCTTAACTGGACTATCGTAAGATATATGACAAGGTTTTCGCGATGCTACTTAACGAGTGGCACTATTCATTCAGCTAACTGTCAGTTCTCGTTCTATCTCCTATTTTACCATAGTATGAACGTGCGCTCTATTTTCAAGCAACTCTATTTTGGCCATCACACGCGCTTTTTCCATTATCGCTCACCTTATTGCCATCTTTTCAGTTGCAACGATCGCGCTAGAAATGTCGGATATTTAATATCGGCATAGAATTGAATGCAGCAGATAACATCTAGTTATTCAAACAAAGATCGAGTATACCAGCATTGTACGATATTTAGCATGAATCTATGGAGGCATACCAATCAACGTATACTAGTCACAGTTGTCTGAGCTGAGGAACCTACCATTTAAGTATTTCATTTTCGATTAACCAGGAAGAACTTGCGAGCCAATTTTTGACAGTCGTGGATACTCTTATGCAATCTGCAACCTTCATCATTCAGCTCCAACCTTGAGACATTTCATGCTACAACGAATATGCTTTCTCCTTTTTGTTCCGATGCTAGTATTCCACTCAAACCACATTGTTACAAAGTTTCATCATCATCGGGTAATTCTCATTTTCTTTCCTCATTGATGATTATTCGACCTTCTGTTGGGTCAATGTGGTTTTCTAGCGATAATAAAAGCAATTAAGATATCACTCAGGATCATGGCTATGAACAGTAGGAACTGGTCTCAGCGCTTTCAGATGGTCTCCAGTGGTCACCACCTTATCAGATGGATGCTGAGAAGTATATCTATCCATTGTTTTTTGATTGTCCACCAACACATTCTCTCCGGTGCAGACAAGATCCGTCATTGACAAAGGAATTGACAACCAACATCGACAAGATAGCAAGGTGATCAACAGCATACTTGATGGTGACAAAAGGCATAGCGATGCAAACGGATGGCACGTTAAACCCCTCGCCCTACAAAAAAAAGAAGTGATGAGTAGTATCCTCTTGCCGGTAGAGGTCCCCGAATTCCTTTGATGAGTTCTTCAGTCTGTACATATTTAAGAACATTCTTTTCACCGTTCTCAGCAAGTGCTATCAAGTCATTCCCCACACTGGTTGACCCATCTCCAGGATGTGCGGACGTCAATAACCAATGGTCTAAGTTTGCGAGAAGCGTTCCTATGATTCTCAAGTTGTAGAAAGTATAAGCGCGTTTTTTATGTCGCATATCTTATACGGAAATCCTCGTTTACAGGTTTATCTGCTTGCCGAGAATACCTCGCTGCAGGCGCTTTTTGCAGCAACTGAGTATGAGAATGGATCCTTTCAAAGGCATGTAGTCCCTCGTCAACAATATATATCAGGCTCGGGTTCTCGTAAGGTTGCGACTCCCGTTTGAAGCAGAGATTCTTAACATGTAGCCAGAGTCATCAGGATTCCCTCGCGCCATTGAATCATGTGCACTGTACCTAACATGGAGTAACTATCGTGGGGTACTGCTGTGTGACACTGATGCATCCTGAAACATGTATGCTGTCTGCTGGAACGACATTAAAGGTAACCATCAACCCATCTATACTAGAGCTCAGGCATATGCCCTTGTTCGCAGAGTGTCAGAACGTGATATTCACTTGGGTTTGCTTGTTCCCAATGTATTATTCCCCAACTCCGACCAAATCTCAACCGCACTTTGCTAAAAAAAGCCCCGACGCAAAGCATACGAACCCAAATCTAACCTTCGCTTGGCAAAGTTTCCTTTTGTTTTTTCTTCCCTCCATAACCTTTCAAAGTGGCTTCTTCTAATCCGCATAATCCCTTTGGCGATTCGCCGGAGGACCTCGACGGACACCATCCATCGCAACAACAGCAACCGTCTAATCCTTGGCACGCTGACAGTATTGCTGCAACAGACAACCCTTTTGCAACTCCATCGCCCATCTTAAACATGCAGCCTGCTGCAGCTCAACAGACCCCATCAGCAGACTTGATTGACTTGCAGCATGGACAGCAACCGCAGACACCGGGTCATACCGCTGCTCCTGTCCGTCAAAGGTCTATCGTTATGGCTGCACACACGGGACAGATAAAGCGAGCTGACACGATCGAGACTGGTAAGCGGAAACACCCACGGCAGATCACTCCATTAACTTTTATTTTCTATTTTTTAGGTTCAATGTACGAAGACACTACACCATTTGAGGATGAAGATGATTTACAGCTTCTGTCGCATCAAGGACCTATTGCTGGTGCACGGTCGTCACCGGCAACGGCAGCCGATGCAGCTGCGGGCATACCATTACGAAGTTCTACTGGTGCCATGCACACACATCCTCCCGCTGCGTCGCGGAAACGACCGTGGGGTAGTGCTTTCAAGAACATTATTGAACGAGCTTTGGGCCGTCCAGGCTCGGCATCAGGCACTGCAGGCGAAGGCGGTGAACGCATTATTTACGTGAACAATCCCGAACTGAATACCCCACAACAATTCCTCCATAATCGGGTGTTCACCGCAAAGTATACGATGATCACCTTTTTACCAAAGTTTTTATACGAAGAGTTCTCAAAGTATGCCAATTTATTTTTCTTGTTCATTTCCGGTATCCAGGTAAAGTGGTCAACGGAGGGGGCTTGTCGACGAGGAATGACTAACCCAATACCTTTTTCTTTTTCTGTAGCAAATTCCCGGTATTTCCCCTACATCGCGCTACACCACGTTGGTACCCTTGTTAATTGTGTTGTTCATCACGGCTGTCAAAGAGATTGTTGAGGACTGGGTAAGTGAGACATGTGGACACGTGACGGAAGGGGCTGAAACAGAAGCATTTGTTATAGGGTGTTCATCGTTCCGATGCTGAACTGAACGCAAAGAAGTGTAAAGTGTTGGTGGGGACGCAGTTTGTGGAAAAGAGCTGGCGTGATGTTCAAGTCGGCGATATTCTGAGAATCGAAGGCGGAGAGAATTTCCCTGCCGATCTGATCTTGCTCAGCAGCTCCGAGCCAGAAGGTCTTTGCTATATTGAGACAAGCAATCTTGATGGGTAAATATATATATATGGAAGGGAAAAGTATAGTAGTAATCATGGGTTTGCTTTCTTCTAGTGAGGTGAATTTGAAAATCAAGCAGGCGTTACCCCAGACGGCTACACTGTTAAATCCGCTCGATGTCAGCCAGTTACAAGGCACGATTCGATCTGAGCAACCAAATAACAGATTGTACAACTATGACGGTGTCCTTGCGATTACATCTGGAGATGAGACCGGTAAAAACCGCGATCATCCGTTGGACCCAACACAGATTCTTCTGCGAGGTGCACAGTTGCGAAACACCGATTGGATCTATGGCATCGTCGTGTTTACGGGTCATGAAACGAAACTCATGCTCAACTCGAGGTAAAGAAAAAGCAGAAGAAACGTGTTGGAAGATGTGTTAATAGGGCTTGTGTACCTGCAGTAAGAAGCCATCTAAAGTTTCCAATGTCACACGTATCACCAATCGCAATATTTTGTATTTATTTGCTATTTTGGTTTGCATGAGTATCGGTGGAGCAATTGGTGGACTGGTATTTACGGTAAGTTTTTATGTCCTACCCATGCGCACGCGGGAAAAGGAAGAGGTTATTTATTGACGTGTGGTTATTGTAGATCTACAAGGGTGCGCAAGTGAGTTACCTTCCCTTAAACGAACAAAGCCGAGCGCAAGAATTTGGTTATGATATCTTGACCTTTTTGATTCTGTTCAACAGTTTCATTCCCATCAGGTAAATCTCGTGATAAAAAAAAAAGAAATTACGGACGAAGAACTGATAAGCTGGTGGTTAGTTTGATGGTGACCATGGAAATTGTCAAGTTTGTGCAGTCCTACCTGATCGAATCGGATCTGGATATGTACTATGAGCTGACAGATACACCTGCTGTTGCACGAAGTAGTAGTTTGATTGAGGAACTAGGCCAGGTAAGATGTGGGTTTAGTGAGTGACAATTTATCTCATTATATCTATCAGGTCAAATATGTTTTCTCGGACAAAACTGGTACCTTGACGTGTAACGAGATGCAATTCCGTCAGTCTTCTATTGCTGGACTTTCGTACGCGGATAAAGTGGATTCGGACAAGCAGGCACGCGATGGAGACAACGATCCATCGTTGCAGTACACCTTTACACAACTTCAGGAACATCTCAAGACACACCCTACAGCCAATGTCATCAATGAGTTTTTAATCTTACTTGCTTGTTGTCACACAGTGATTCCAGAATCCCAAGAAGGTAGTGACGATATTGTTTACCAAGCATCCTCACCTGACGAGGGTGCTTTGGTCAAAGGTGCTAGTGATTTGGGATACAAGTTCCATGTAAGTTGTAGTGATTTGCTGCCGATTTTAGATGACTCACATGATTCGCACAGACCCGTCGACCTAATTCAATCACATGTTCCATTCATGGACGTGATATGGAATTCCAAGTTCTCAATGTTTGTGAGTTCAATTCAACGCGTAAGCGTATGTCTGCTGTTGTTCGAGGACCGGATGGGAAGATCAAGTTATACTGCAAAGGAGCAGATACTGTCATTTTGGAACGCTTGGCTGACAATAACCCGTTTGTTGAATCTACCCTTATTCATTTGGAAGTGCGTGGAGAATTAGAAGGGAAAGAAAGGAAACAGCAGCTGATAGTAGGTTATTATTGTAGGACTTTGCCTCGGAAGGTTTGCGAACATTGTGTATTGCCATGCGTGAGATTCCGGAGGAAGAGTATACACGGTGGTCACAAATTTATGATCGGGCAGCAACGACGCTTGTGAATCGTGCTGATGAACTCGACAAGGCGGCTGAGATGATTGAGCAAAACCTTTTCCTTCTCGGTGCTACAGCTATTGAAGATCGACTTCAGGATGGTGTACCAGATACTATTCATACACTTCAGGAGGCCGGTATCAGGGTGTGGGTCTTGACGGGTGATCGTCAAGAAACAGCTATCAATATCGGTTATTCCTGCAGACTGCTAAACGAGGAAATGAGTCTTATTGTCTGTAATGAAGATAATCATTGGGCAACCAAGAACTTTTTGGAGAAGAAACTCAAGGAAATCACCGATGTGATGAACAAAGGCGAGGACATGGAGGTAAATCATAAAATGAACGAAAAAAAAAAAGGAAGTCCACTCATGCAATTATTATGTTGTTGTAGCCTCTGGCATTGATCATTGATGGCAAGGCATTGACGTTTGCATTGGAAAAAGATATCGAGAAGATCTTGTTCGATTTGGCAGTTCTGTGCAAAGCGGTGGTTTGCTGTCGTGTGTCACCTTTGCAAAAGGCACTGGTTGTGAAGTTGGTTAAAAAGTATGACGAGGCTATTCTATTAGCCATTGGTGATGGAGCCAACGACGTTTCTATGATTCAAGCAGCCCATGTCGGTATTGGTATCAGTGGTGTGGAAGGTCTTCAAGCAGCACGTAGCGCCGATTTTGCCATTTCACAGTTCCGATTTCTCAAGAAGCTCTTGCTTGTTCATGGTGCATGGGCATATCAGCGTCTCAGTAAAATGATCTTTTATTATTTTTACAAGAACGTTGCACTTTACTTGACACAGTTCTGGGTAAGTTAAAAGAAAAGGAGGTAGAAGAAAACTCTGATTGTTTATTTTTTATTTTTTTACTTTTTAGTATGCATTTTATAACGGGTTCTCTGGTTCCACACTGTACGAGTCTTGGACCATGTCTTGCTTTAACGTGATCTTTACCTTTTTGCCGCCACTGGTGATTGGTATTTTTGACCAGTTTGTTTCTGCTCGGATGTTGGACAAGTATCCTCAAATGTATATGCTTGGTCAAAGCAATGAATTCTTTAACCAAAAGAAGTTTTGGGGATGGTTTGGTAACGCTTGTTATCATTCGCTGGTAAGGCAAAAAAAAAAAAAAAAAGAAAAGAAAAGAGATTTCCTATTGAATGTTAGGTATTGATGATGGGAAATGGTTTAGCTTTTGTTTTTCCTCGGTGTAGGTGCTTTCCGATATGACGGTGTATTTGCAAGTGGTTTAACAGGTGGTCAATGGTGGGCAGGATCAGCAGTGTTTACTGCGGTGTTGGGATGTATTTTGTGGAAAGCAGCGCTGATTACAGAGTAAGAGCGGAATTTCTATTAATTTGATCCGATCATGACGTGTCTTTTGTGTAGCATTTGGACAAAGTACACGTTTATCGCCATATTTGGATCAATGGCTGTATGGTTCATTTATTTACCGGTTGTGGCGTATATTGGACCAGCGATCTCGATCACCGTGTTTCCGGAATATTATGGTATGGTGCCCATGCTCTGGGGAAATGCCAATTTTTGGTTTTTCATCATCTTGGTACCATTTATTTGTAATTTACGTGATTTCATCTGGAAGTAGTAAGTACAACGATTATGTAGTTATACGGAAACTAATATCTGAAAATCTGCGCAGTACCAAACGTATGTATCGGCCATTACCGTATCATTTTGTACAAGAAATCCAGAAATACAATTTGCCGGATTATCGTCCTCGGATGGACAGGTTTAGACAAGCGGTCAACAAAGTCCGACGAATACAGCGTCTCAAACGAAATCGAGGTTACGCATTCTCCCAAAATGACAGTGATCAGACCAAAATCATCCGTGTGTATGATACAACTGTTCAGAAACCTCAAGGATAAATAGATACTTCTTTCGTATTCTCTCTTTCTTTCTTTTTCTTTTCTATATATACATATATACAAACCCCTTTCACAATTTTAACCTCTTTTCTTCAACCAATGATGTAACAATGTCTTTTAAAAAAAACAATTCGCGTTGTGTTAAACCAGTTTTGCGGATCGAATGATTTCAGGGTCAAACCATTTCGGAGTATGAATGGTATGTCCAAGGAGTTACGGTTGGAAAATTCTGAGGAAAAGCCCGAGAATCCGCGAACGCCGCTTGCCGGTATCACCCCTTTTTTTTTTCGTTTGTTTGTTACCCTATACGGAAATGACATGATTGTGGGCTGACAAATGAATAGATATAAATAATGCCGAAAGTTTTGCAGATAACCAACAAATCATAATTTTCACTTTATATTTTTCTTCTATCTCTTCTTACTCCCAACTCCCAAGATGATGCACATTGATTCTGATCAGATCTACGCTGACGGTCAATACCGTTTCGATTATGTTGCCAAGTTTATGGACTTTGGTGAAGCTGATATCAAGGCTATTGAATCTGTTGCTGATAAGGTCCGTCCTCTTGTCCCTGTGGTTGTCGATGCTGTCTACGTCAAGCTCTTCTCTTTCGATATTACCAAGAAGCACTTTTTGCCAAAGAATGAAGGTTTCAACGGTGAAGTCGCTACCACTTTGGAGGAATTGACCTTGGATCATCCTCAAATCAAGTTCCGTAAAGATTTCTTGACAAAGTACTTGAACAAGATCTTGAACGGCCCTTATGATGACAGGTAAAGTGACATTTAATTGGTTCTGAATTGAATCCGCTGACATTGAAATCTTTTATTCCAGATTCTTGCGCTATTTGGACTTCGTCGCCAAGTTCCATACGGACACTCCCGAAAAGAAGAGTAAAATCAATGTGGACTATATCCATATGGCCATCTTGTTGGGTTATGTCGAAACCGCTTTGGTCGGTGGTCTTTTGTCTTTGAATTTGGATCGTGAGACAGAAGCCGCTGCTTTGGCCGCATTTAACAAGGTCTTATGGATCCAGAACGATTACTTCGCCAAGTACTACGCTCCTCCCAATAAACGCATCACTGCCTCTGATCCCCCCTCCTGGACCTCCCTTCCTATCTTACCCGTTATTGTCGGTGCTCTCGCTGGTGGCCTCGGTGTCTGGCTCAGCCTCCAACGTCATTAGACCAATTAGACTGGTTAGAATACTTTTTCCTTTGTAGATAACTCATCCTTCTTTTTTTTTTCTCGTTGTTATTATTAAAGAGCTATTTTTTGTGAAAAATATGAAACATGGTATCCAGGCCAAGTATGTGATGAAAGAGCTGTATGTGGGCAAGCGAAGGTACTATCAGTGAGTACAGAATGTGGAGGATTCGGGATAGCACTTGGCTCTTTAAAGTTGGTTAACTTACATTAAAGAAGTAACAGAGCTCGTCGTTGTGCTGAGAGTGTCTGATTGGTAGCATCGGAAATATATCATCTAACGATAGCATGGTAGCATATCCATATGGAACGATTATCACTGCAACCGGGCAGCACTTCAAACGGCAACAAGTTCTTCACAGTACAGATAAGGTCAATTCACCTATACAACTTCTTTCACCTGCAAACGCAAGATCGTTACGAAAACAGCATTCTGAGAAGACCCATGCACGTTGTGTCGCACAGCATAGCTGCTAAAGTCGCTTTCACAAAAGGTTATCGCTTGGCTTTGGATATTACGCCAAACTTTAGATGTGAATCTATGTGCGATCGTGCATATATTGTGATATGTGCATCTCCAGTGTTTTAGTTCATCCAAACGATTTGGTGAGGTTGAAGCCACCAATCAAGATTGAAGACTTGCAAAAATAGGACGAAGGATTGGAGGCTCCAGATGTATCAAGGGTAGGTGAACGTGAAATTTCAAGGCTGGATAATTATGAGATGTCAAAGCTCGGTGTAACAGAGGTGTGACGGATGTGACACGAATGGACGATCGTGAGTTGCGCAGGGTTGAAGACAGCTCCTTTCTATTGAATGACGGTGAACGTTACACATTTCAGACTGTCCGCTCTCACCCAGTGTAAAGGACAGAGGACGGAGAAAGGCGAGAAAGAGAGGGGAAAAGGCTAGGCGACTAGGCTGTCTATACAGCTAGTGTGATTTGACACTTGATGGAGTCGTACAGCTTTTGTTGCTTGAATTTCTTATAGCGTCTTCCAGAAGTTCGTCAGACATTTCTGCTGCGTGTGACAAATTCCTGCACAAATAGGATAGACACCACTTACATCGTTACAGAGATATTGGGAAAGTTCGAGGCTCTAAATGTACCCGATAGGGAAAGACAGTCCAACAGGTTTTTTGGTGTTATTTTCTTTTTTGCGTTGCTGCCAGTAAGCAAATAGTACTTGCATGTCATCTTTACTTGCCTCGCGTTTTTGTGGATACACATCTCGCGTCATGATGGGCGGGGCGGGAGAGGATGTGGGATATACACGAAGCCAGCTGAATGTCAATGACCATGTGGTCTAGATGATATATCAACGGGCACAAGCGATGCTGTGTTAGTCAGTCCCATACATCCACATAATATTTTAAGGAAACGGAGGCAAAGGATAGACAATGATTTATGAGTCTCTTTAGGTGTCCATCGCATCCTGTTACCTGTCAGATAGCGAACGGTAACACCGGTGCGAGCACATAGAAGTCTATAATACGCAAATGCTGGTATCAGACTGTCGTTGAAAAAAGAAAAAGTATGTCTCAGCGTTAAGGTTCGTCTGGGGCTGACGCCAAATAATTTAATCGATGTACAAACGTTTTACTCAATCCTTCATAAAATATTACGGCCTCCAAAGACAGCTATGGCAGAATTATTTCATTCCCGATAAGGCATGAGTCCCTGCATGACACAAATCTAAACGGAATATCTCTGTAGGACCAGGAATACTATAGTCGATGTGGAGCATGGAAGCTACAATAAGAAAGTATCGATAGGCCATCGATTTTCCTCCTTCACTCCATATAGGCCACGCTAGTCATCGTTCTCCAATATCAGCAGCCAGAAATAAGTGTTGGTTGCTTAACAACCCGAACGATTAGTCAATTCTGATGGTTTTAAAGCATGTATCACTTTGTGAGCTCTTAGTAATGTTGCAGTGTTACCATGTTCAATGTCCAGGCCCCGATTAAAATGCGACAAAGGCAGCTGTGATCGAGACAACTCCGGTCTCACTTGATGGAACATAGTTCATATATGGTCCGTCCGCTCTCAATGTGAATGCCATCCTCTGGTAGCTGCCATTATATGTAGACTGCGTAAAAAAAAAAAAGGTGGCACGTCGGGTGTAACCAACAATTAAAATGTCAAATGTAAAAAGACATAGGAGCAGTACGATTCATTCATCCTTTTCTAATTAAAAAGGGGAAAAATAACGCAACCTACAGCGCAAAACTGCGCAACTAGGTGCAGGGACTACGGCGCAGAATTAATTGCGGAGAAAGCAAGAAGAAGAGCAAACTATGTTAAGTTCCTGAAACTCCGACGCATCTCGTAAAATGTTCGATTTAAACAGACAGGAACATCTTCTTTTCGCTATTATGCCTTTATATTCAATACATAACTTTCGTGACCTCGGTGTTTCTTCAGCAGACAATGTTTATGGCAAAAAGTAATGTACAGCCACTTTCTCTTCGTCTGGCTTATAACAATGAAGGTACATTAAGGAGGGCCTGATCTTCCGATCGGCAAGCATGGACCACATGTCGAATCAGGACATTGATCGTTTGGTTGCATCCCATGACATTCGCACTATCATTGACTTGCGAAGCAGGTAACCTCAAACGCATAGTGCAATAGTCCTTTTGACCTTCTGTTTGTCCCAGTATTGAAGGGCACACACTTTGTCAACCTGTGGATGAGCAATTTCCTGTCAGAAGGAAGATCAAGCATACAGATAATCGTCAGTTGAAAGTGGGACGCCAGAAGTATCGAATTGATTTTGCTGGACGAAATTTTCAATGGTACTGCGTGTTTATGACCTGTGCGTGGTACCTCAAAATGTGAGTTGACGCCACTTTCTTTGCCATTGTGCATGTATGTTGTACTAACATCGCGTTCAGCGTGCTTCTCTTTTTATTGCTGACTCGTCAGAAAAAGCGGGCGACCTATATTGTAGGACGGAAAGTCCTGACGCCAATGGGTATTTCGAAAATGTACCAAGGCTTTGTTACCCACTGTCATGCCGAAATTTTGGAGGCGCTGTCTATCTTTTTATACCCAGAAAACTACCCTATCCAAGTTCATTGCACACACGGCAAAGATCGTACAGGTGTCTTGGTCTGCTTTCTTATGATTATTGCAGGTGTCCCAGAAGATATCATTGTACGCGACTATGCGAAGACCCAGCTTGGTCTAGCGCCCATTCGCACTGAAATACTGGAAGAGATGAAAGAAGTAGGATTGTCAGGGTCATTTTCCGAGGCCTCTCCTCAGGTAAACAATCATGCAAAGTGTACACCTCTTAATGAAGCTGTCATGTAGAACATAAAAGAGCTGCTGGATTACTTGAAGGAGCAGTACGGTTCTGTGGAAGCATATCTGGACGTCGTAGGATTCGACAAGGAAAAACGTGATCGCGTACGCCAAATCATCTGCGAACAAGCAGCGGACGTTCGACATTATCAGCTCAACACATTGTCTGTTTGTGTCACATAGTGTGCATATTGCAAATAGAAAAAGAGGCTACCCGTTATCTCCTGCTTTCTTCGAAAAGGAGAAGAAGAGAGCACCGGTTTTTATATTAATGTTGGCTCCATTGGCATCAGTTGAAACTATGATCCTGCATCCAGCCAAAAAAAAAAAATTATTAATAAACTGTGTGCATAGCGCAACCCGCATAAGGTGTTCTTGTGTTGTCTAATTTCCAATCAAACCGTCTCCTTGATTTTGGCAAAGAAAATGCGGCTGGCGACGGTGCCGAATCCCTTCTTGGCAACAAAATACTGCATGCTGCAGACGATGTACACTTATTAGTGAAGAGATTGTGCGATAGAACGAGTAGTCTATCATAGAAGAGTATTGCCAACATGGCTTAACATAACCAGTTTTGCGCCACTGCACAAGCAAGCCTCCCAGTCAGAGTGACAAGGTAGTCATTTTTTAAAATTGTTCTTCTTATCTAGCGAGACATACGAAAGAGATAGCATAATGAAGGGCCCCATAGTCGACAAAACCAAGGACAACCTTTAGCGACAATGACGTTCTCAGTTTAAACCTCGCTTGTTGATAGATTATCGAAAATTTACCTCATTTACAGTAAGGTTTGGTACTGATGTTACATGTTATGGAACTTTATGACCTACCATGTCTAGCGTGGTGATAACTACCACTGATATCCTGTATTCGTTATTACTTACTGTAGCGCTATCTCATGAGACAAATTGGAAGCTGCACATCCAAAAAAAAAGTTGAAAAAAGACTAAAAGTAGGACTTGTGCCAGACCCGACCTATTTATGACCATACGTACACGTACAATCTCATGGTGATAGCTGGCACTTTTCTTTTTCGATGAACGGGAAAAAGCGACGGCCGCAAAGCATAGCACACCTCTGCTCCGACAGCCATCAAGTTCAACATTCATCTTAAACTAATGACAGCGCCTCCCTTAGTAAGCACCAGTCTTGCTTATTACCCATTGTCATCATAGAAAGAACCCGTGATTTATCAGGCTTTCACCACATGCACATAGATACTCCAGTTGAAGACCGTGGAAATATTAAGATAATGACTGATGTATTGATTGAGGACGCCAACGATCAGGAGCCTATGGTCTGCACTGTCAGGTTCTCCCTTCGTACTTCAGCAAGACCATAGATGGTGTTGTGTCGAGAAGCTTTCTCTGTACGACAGCTGCAGAGTAAAAGTGCGTCCTTATGTCACTCATAGAATTATCATATGGATTAAGAAGTTGAAAAATTGAGCAAGCACCAAACACCCCCATGCTTCTGTGTCAGCTGCTTCTTCCTGTTCAAACCACTAGGTAAACGATACAAAAGTTAACATTTCTTAAGGAGAAGTATCTAAGAGACCATTGTCTTCTGGACAAACTAGAGGTCAACTTTCAAGGTACGTTAAGGGACATATCATGTTTGCCGTTACAACTTAGCTCACAAGGAGTAGGTTGAAGATGATGAACTGCAAGAGCTTATGGAAGATCTACATTCAGAACGAGAGGTGTACAGGTTTTTGCTAAATGTTTATGAGGGTGAAAGGACTCGCATCACAGAGGGGCCACTGAAATCCTCAATTCCGGATACTTCGCCATCAAGCAAATCCATCGTCCTTTTCGATTCAAATAAAGAAACCTACAAAAAACAACTTGTTGAATGGATAACAGCACACCTCATAGCACATTCCTCTAATATTGTTGCTTACAATCAGAGTCGCAATCAATTCAAGAAACTTGACCCACCGAATTCGCTGCTCCCAGTTATTTGGAACTTGACAGCTCCGCTTTTCGATCGATTGCCATCGAGCGGTATCAAGAATTGATACTTCGTGCAATGTGATCACGTCCTTTACGCAATGGACCGTATTGACTTTGAGTGTCTTAAACGTGCTATACGACGCGCCTTTGTAATACGTTGATTGCATGCGCAAAGAGTTTGTCGAGCATTCAAGCAGCTTTATAGTGTCACCTAAAGTATGTTGCATATGTTCAACGATATTGCCGCTAAAGAGAGAAGGCACATCTTCTTCATGAACAAATACTTTCAGCTCCATCAGGTGTCCTACCTTGAGGCCTCCATTAGTACGGACTCCATGTCGCTGTGGGAATTTGCTGTATAACCAAGACCGTCCATGAATCTCTGACCGGTGCGGCCAGTATCATTGACTTGCAAGTACACGAGCTTGTTTGCTAAAAGCTGCTTTTCACACCTATTTCCATGTTCAGTCATGGCGAAAACTGTTTAGCAGTGTAAGTAGCATTGAAAAGAGTCATCCGGTCAAACCCACCAGTGGTAATCGACGATACCGGTTATCTTTCCAAGCGCACGGAACACAGGAATGATCAGATTAATGAAATAAGTTCGTTCGTGTCCCGTCTCTTGATTCTTTTGCAGACAATGTAAGTGAAAGCTTGTCATGGTATATTGAATGATTTTCATCATCATTTTCGATTGTTCGTTGGCGATATCGAGATTTAAGTTCCACAGTAACTTGGGAAAATCTTCGAAAGGTAGCTTGAGTACAGTTCGGACGAACTCCTTGGTGCCAGGCAACGAATTGAGCGAGCAATTATCTTCCTGATCCTGGACATTTGCGTTGTACACACGCTGTACAACCGGATTCAAGCAAGTAATACCGCTACCAGCCATTGTGACATATTCCATTATGGACGTAAGATCGGCTTGTTGGATTTTCGGTTTGTGGGGGCTGTCAACAAGCTTGCCAGGGCAGTAGATGCGATACGTTTTCCCGTCTTCTATAATCATTACATGATCCTAAAACAGAAGAAGAGACAAGAGACGAGATGAGTCGTGCTCTAATTGGGACCTTTTTTTGTTGTCTTGCTTGGTACCTTTTCGTGTACTGCATCGTCCTCCTCATACAAATGGTCTCGTAAAAAGTCGGCCATCGGATTGGGTTCGGGGACAGACCGCCGACCATGCTTGGGGTTCCAGAAATGGTCTTCCGTAGCATTCACATCGTCTAACGTACGCTTATCTCCAAGACTCTTAGGACTTCCTTGATCGGTGACGTCGGTTGAAAAACTCTTGTCGCTGGAGTTCGTGATATTTTTGTTTTGCTGAATCAAGTCGCCAGCCACGAAGGTGGAGTCCTTGATGTTCTTTGCATGGATTGAGAGCTTATCAGATTCCCTTGTGTGCACTTGTTGCGGATGCTCGGTGCTATTATTTTTCTCTTTGCCTTTGAACTCGGAATGAATTGATCGTTGCAAATCCTTAAAATAAGTATTACGGCTTTTTTATTATAATAAGCACTACAATAGACAGCGATTCACCTTGTCCCATTTGTCAAGAATTGATGCAATTTGCCAATGTAAACGTCACTACTTATCGTGGAATCGTATTCAATGACTTTGGATGCAAGAGCGACGGGATTCCACAAGGAGCACTTGGTTTGAAGAAAATATTGGGCGATCAACAGATCAATTTGAGGGCTCATATTGGGATTTCAATGGGGGCGGCCCATTCTTATCGCGCATGTTCGTTTTTTGTATTGGAGAATCTCTGAATTTTATTTGTCGTGCACGTCACAATGAGTGGTGTGGACAACAGGTAAATTATGCAATCTGATCATCCGGATGCAGCGGGTGAGCAACGTGTGGGCCACAGTCTGAGTGGCGTCAGCTAAGAAGGAAACATCGTCGAACACCAGTTTCCAAGGGAATTACTACGGACACCCCAACGGGACACTCCAGTCCCCCAAAAAAATGATCAGGTGTTCAGATATTTGTTACATTTTATTTCAATGCTTAATTGAGCTAGTATGGAATGTCCTGTAGTGGAGTGTCCCATAGTGGAGTCCTTATTGCCGTATTCCAGCAAGTTATACTCATATACATTAATGTTTTCTCATTTAGTGACAAATATATTACGCAGTTACAGAAAAAGAAAAGCTGTAACGAATTGAAGGTCAAAACGATCATTGTAAAACTGCAGCTTCACTTTTATGAATATTATTACTATATGTTATATGTATGAAAATTTCAATGGTAAGTTATATAAAACTACAAATAATTACAGATGATCAATTGTGATGACACTTTCACCTTCTTTGATTGTACCCTTTTCAATGTCCAGATACCTCCACGTACTTTTGCGGATATTGTCGACATATCCCAACTTATCGCATGCCTGTTTCACATAATAATCAATTTGTGGCCATTTCACCTTGATATCGAGTTTCATGTTCAAAGTCGCCCAATGATTCCCGTCAATGTGATGCAACACTATTTGGGAGCGGTTGCTGACGAGGCAATGGACCACAGAACGGAGGGTATAACAGAGGAGGATATACGAGATCTCCGCCAGGATTGGTTTCTTCATTATCAGAGTACACGGCAAAGGGAATGCGGTATGTATCTGCCGCTAACTGAACGCATTCTGGCGCTGTAAACCAGTATCGAGTATCTGCGCATGGTAGATAGTGGCCTTCTGCTGATGGAGATAGATCTATGCCATAGCTGACAAGATCCCTTAACTGCGCAACTTCGCCGATAGAAGGGAAATGGCTTTGATACATGTCGGCATTTTCGATCAGGCAGGCAAGCATATCACGTTTGACTTGTACAAAGTTGTTTTGATTATCTTTTAAGAGGTGTGTCAGTGTACAGAATCCACACCATCCATCAGCCTTGATGTTGACACTGCTCGAATAAGAATTGCGTGGGATATGAGTATTTACTCGGAAAGCAGCAACGTCGTTTGGTGCAACTTTAGCTCTAAAACAGAACTTAATACACCGTAGCGATTCATGATTTTCTCTTACCGTTTGGATTTAATGTTCTCCAGATATTTGTCTTCAAGATCTCTCTTTCCTGGCAAAACGCACTCACTACTTGCAGAAATTGTATCCTCCAACTCGCCTTCAATGATGTCTGCCTTCTTCACTTTAGATTCCTTCGTGGTTTTCTTTTCTTCAGACACAAACTGAGATTCGATCCGCTTTCCACTCGTTGATTCAGGACGACCCTTCGTTTTAACTATGCTGGAAACATTCACTTTATCCATGGCTGCACTCTTCAGGGTATCCAATTTCGAATTAATAGCTTGGATTACCTCAATCTTTTAATGATTAGTTTCAGATTCGTCTAGTACACTTTGTATCCGTTCAAAAGTGTTGTTGCACTCTTTTGAGTTTCTTCTGCAAGTGTCACCCTTGTTAATGGAAAATGATCCACAAATTACATAGTACGTGATATTAATTGAAATCGCAGGATAAATTTTACTTGCGTACCTTCTGAATACTCGAGATGCCAACGTCGGGGAATCATATCAACCCCAATAGCGCCAGCTCCAGCGAGTGGTAACATATGTTGACAAGGGAGGGCAAAGCAGATCTTAGCCTCACAATCACAACTACCGGTTTCTGTTTCAACACCACTGGTGATGTTCTTCCAGGCGCTCTTCAACTCAGTCCTAATCATGTTGATCGCAAAAAATGATACTTTGCCGAAAATCTCAGCCATGGCACTGTATTCGTCGTCATCGAAAATTGGCCGCTTGTATTTCTCATTCAGAAAGCCTTTTCGTTCGACTTCGTATTATTTGAACGCTGTTAGCATAATTCCTGTGCACTAAACTCGCCGAAGATCGATTTACTGTACGTCGGATTACATCATCAATGGAGTTTATCATTCTCATGAAGCTGCCCGTAGATTGCATGGTGTCCTTAATTTGCCAGTGTGTCTGTTCAACTCGTTGCGTAGAGCGTACACCAAGCGTAAGGTGGTTACCAGCGTATGGTCCCGCCCATTTTTCTTTATATTCTAGCACGCTTCCAAAGATTTTAGTGTATCAATTGAAATAATCATATTAATATTACCTATCAAAGTATTCAAGGATTTTTGCTTCCATTTTGGCTGCTACAGCTTTTTCATTCGATGCTTTCTTTGGTACTGTACGTTGCATCCATTACGACCACCTCATGGAATCTCCGGGCCTTATCAATCGCTGCTTCATGGCTAAAGAAGAACGCATCGAGCTGGTTGTTGTCGCTGATTTTATAGGCAATCTCATAATCACGCTTGTTCAGAGATTCGATAAGATCCACAAAGTTCCTTTTACGTTGATCTCGCAAGATTTGCATGAGATTGTACAAATCTTTTCTCGTAATAATTTCATTGCCAGCGTTGCTTCTTATCTCCTCATGAATCTTGGATGGTTTGTTCCTGTTGCTGGTCATGGATGTCACACGTTCGACCATATCCGTGGTTGACTTGCGGTGCTGGTGGTAGAAAATCGGATCCTTGTCAAGCTGGTCATTGTGTGCATCCAAAGGGGCAACGTGTACAATCGTCCACTTCCTTGTTTCTGCTTTGAATGCTCCCCGCGTATACCAGTTGCAATCTACTTCCTTCGTTGTTTGAACGCGTTGGCGCTTGTTAGAGGTGACTCCATGGGTATTGCAGTATTTTCCGCCATGAACGCATTGCAAGTAAATGTTGCGGTCATTGCTACGCTTCGTACCGACCGCAAAATTCAGCTCCTTAGCCTCGGCCTGGACCGTCTGAACTACTTCGTTCCTTGGAGTCGTATGTTGTGTTCAATAGATTGTGCATTGCGTTAATGTGATAGCAGTGATAGAGAGTAATTGAGCAATTGATAAATGGTAAGGAAAAAAAGTGTTTTTTATCGACCCAATTTATATGTTTCTTGCTACAACTAAATCATACAGTTACTTTGCTATTGGAGTACAAGCGGAAACTGGATTGAAGTAAGAAATAGTAAGTTACAGATGCTGAGCATCCTCTGGACTTGGGAATCTTTTTGGACAACTGCAGAGTAGAGGATGGTTTTCCTTTTCGAAAGGTAGTCGCGATTGAGTTCTGTATTTCTTTAAATATCTGGCCAAACCCAAAACAAAATAAAACCGACACGACCAAAGTGGAAACACTCTTGTTGAAACGATCGGTCAAAGGGCCTGTATGACGCTCGTAGACGTGTAGCATAAAAAGCTTTCTAAGGTATTGTCGCGAAGGTGCTCCAACTACTGGAGTATTCCACTACGGTACTCTCCACTATGGGACTCTCCACAAAAGGACACTCCACACTAACTCAGTTAAGCATTAGTACCACACTCCACGCTTTTTCGAAGTAAGTACCACACTCCATCCTTTTTTGAAATAAAATGTAACAAATATTTGAACACATCATTTTTTGGGGGGACTGGAGCGTCCCATTGGAGTGTCCCTAGCACTTCCCTACAAAAGGAAACCAAAATCGAGAGCGTCAAAGTTTAAAAACGATGGTCGAGCACCCGACACGATAGCTGAGTTAATAGGAAAGAAAGACGCAAAGAAGAAACACACGGTGTTCCAGTAGATGACGATAACGAAAAAAGAAGCGGAGACAAAAATAAAGAGGGAAAAGACCGGTGCACTAATTCATTACCAGCTGGCGCGCGAAAGACAGTAGAGCGCCATCACGCTTCAACACGTTTTAGGGATGCAAGTCACTTAACTTAGAAAAAACGATAAATACGATCAGCTTTTGAAAGTTTTTTGTACTTTACTTTAAGCTTTCTCTTTTATGGGAAACATTCTCTTTCATGGAATGTTTAGTCTTTTCTTTCATGGGAAGACTACCTTTTTTTATTGAACAAAAATCAAAAACGAGAATATAAGCCTTTGTCGTATTCGACATGCTAATGAAAAACTGATCTTGCTGAAATAGGATGTTGCATTTTTTGTTTTTTTTTATTACCATCCCCTTAATTTCTATTCACAATAGACATTGCCGAAGATGGAAACGATCCCATGGCGTTTGTGGATGAACTTGAACTGGACAAAGAATTTGAATTGCTCGAAGAACATGGAATCTATACGAAGTGGCAGAAAACACTGTCAGCAAGATGAACAGCAAGGCGAAGCTATGACGCAACGACATCATGACGAAACAGGAGGAAACTGAAAAAGCGTGGATACAACACTCACTCAGAAGGCCTCAAATCCCTTGTTATCGCATATCATCTTGAAAACTTGTGTCAGCAGCAAATGCGGGAAAGGAATGCGGGTAAATGTACGAGCGGCGCAAGGATGGATGAAAGCATACAAACAGTCTGGACAGCAAAATGAAGTTGGAAACAAGAAAAATAAGCCTGGGCCAAAGCCAAGATTACCGAACGAACACAAACGGCATATTGAATTCATTGACAGCAATCCAACAGCAATCGTCGATCAAGCTGTCAATAGTCTTATCAAGCAATTCGAAGGACTGGTTATCAAGAAAAATGTGGTACATTACTTCATGAAAACTGAAGGCAACATATTTTTCATAAAGGCTCATTTCCATCCTTTGACAAGAAACAGCGAAGAAACAATCAATTAAAGGTAGAACGGGTGCCCCAATGGATGAACAGTGATATGGACTTCACTACAAACTGCGTTTTTATAGATGCAACTGCCTTCTGTATCAACCATCGTCAATCAATTGGGTGGCTGGAAAAGGGTACCACGCGTATTGTCAAGGTGGCTGCAACAAGTGCAGCGTCTCATACGATTCTGGGTGCCATATCTGTCACTGGGATTGTGAATATCAGCATCCGAAAACTGAACACTCAATGAAGAAAGAGGAAACGTGTTGCAAATACATGAAAGATGACAGAAACAATGGACGGGCACTATATGGACTATTTGCTGGAAACTGTAGATGTGATGGATCGATTCCCCGAATTTAGAAGCTTTTACCTGGTCATGGACAACGCAACAATTCACAACGGGAAGGAAACTGAAATGGTAATTGCAGAACGTGGCTGTTTTTGTGCGTACCTTCGTTCTTATTCCCCTGAACCGAATCCTATCGACAATTTTGGTCAAAGATAAAGTATTCAATCAATTGACAACTACTAACGCAACAGGAAACTACTATGACTAAGATACCCACGGATCAGATCGGATCGGATTAGTGGTCAATCAGAACCCAAAAAGCGATGATCCATATCCAATCCGTTTATTTTTTACTGATTGATGGATCGTATTGATGGACTGACTCAAAAAGTACTAGTAATACAGTGAAGGGACTGAATAAGCAAAAGTAGAGAGTTGAGGTTTAGGTGTGTATCGACTTATTTATTGAGTCAGAATAGTATAGTATTGTAAGAGTTTCTAAAACGAAATAGCGACGTTATTGCGATCGACAAGTTCAGAATGCTAACGACTTCAAATTTTCGAAGTGATAATGAAGAGTATGAAAGCAAAAGTAAAGTTCAAAAAAACTAGATTAAAATACTTGAAGTCATTTTAAGATTGGCGAAAAGCTATATAAGCTACTATGCTCATGACGAGATTTGAACGGAATGTAATGAAGGAGCTACATCACTGTGACAGCGCAGATGGCAGAAGCTGTAAGGGTTATTATGCTGACATTAAATTCCTGTAGTGTAAGTGATTTATTCACAGAAGGACGCATCAAAACTAATTGCTTCAAAAAGTTTGGCAGCAAATGGTTACGCTCGAATGGAATGAACTTACCATGTGAAAAACATCGTTCAGGTGGAACAGAGCAAGATGCTTGGTAATGTTACCAATAGATTCAGTGGTACTTGTGTAACTTTGCTGACATCTTGCGCCTCTGGGATCAATGAAATTGCAGATCATCTTCTTCATGTTGCCCACTTGTTCACGAGATGCTCAACCGTTGATGAACATCCAGTTGTTAGCAACTCTTTTTTTCTTTCGTAAAGAAAAGTCAGACAATGGACGACCTTGTGATTGCTCATTATTACTGGCTTCGGTTACAACTGATATGAACGGTTCATCTCTTGAAGGGTCGCTACAAAATTTCATATTCTCAGTATCAGATATGGCTACAGATGATACATGCTACGATAGGCTCAGACATGGCTATGATTAATGTTATCTTACATCGATAGATTGAGACAATCGTCTTTGGGCAGCAGAATAGGTAATAAAACGGAAACGTGAGTTGCAAGAAGAGGGTAGAAAAATCCAATAAAATATTCTTGAACTCTGGTCAATGTGCCTTATATACCTTGCTGCTGCTGCTACAGAACATGATATGATTACGGCAAACATGAATATTATGTGTATCAGCTGATGCAAGACCTACCCTTTGTTATGATAGCTTCTTTTTTTTTTGCCGCCACTTGATTGAATGACCTCATTACCACTCATTTGCTGCGACGACTTTTTACTTTCATCCATTTTCTGCAGAAGCTTTACATCTAGTGCAAAACTAGCCTTTTTAAAGGTTGAATCACCCGAGATCTTTTTACTGTCCATTGCAAGCTGCCATCAGCATCCGAACTTCATCTTAAGCTTTTATATTACTATTGAATCTATTTTTTAGTGAGCCATTCTACATCTAGATAGTCTAAAATATTCTATAATAGTGTTGCTTTATTTTTTCATAAATTTTCTCACCGCGTTCACTTCCTATTTACCGACTTGAAATGACCATGCTATTAGACAATCACATTTCGACTTGGACATCTGATCGGTGACACTGGTTTTTATAACTACATCTCAATACGAACATTTGACAAGTGGTACTATTATCGACCTGTATGCTGCAAATAGAGGAAAGCTAGTTGTTATATATTCTTTTGTCATCTACAATAAGGAATGCATTCTTACTTCTCAGGACGTTTCATATAAAAAAAACCTATGCTACTTTCTAAACGTATTAACGGATGGAATCGAATTGTACGATTTTGAACCGCTTATTAACCAGTTTGACAAATCATGATCCGAATCCGCTTTAAAGGGATACAAATCGGATTGGATCAGATAGACGGATTACGGATTAATGACGATCTCTAGGTACACATAGCAATAGCCAGGTTCTACAATTGCTGTTTCGGTCTCCTTTGCCTTGTCGCGTTGTCCATGACCAAGTAAACCCTTCTAAATTAAGGTAATCGCTCCACCATATCCATAGTTTCCATGTAATCATGATACATATACAGTACTTGCAAGAACCCCGTGAGTGGACTGATCAAACTCCGCCTCATATAGGAGTGGTCACTAAATTATTTCTCTGTTCCTCACTCTTCATTTATCTACCTCCATCTCGTACGTAATTAGCTGCTTCTTTCCTCTACATCATTTCTTTGTTATTTTCTTGCCTTTTTTTGTTTAATTCTATATGGAGTCATATAACAACCCGGTATCAGGCGGTCCCAGTAATGTCGGGAAAAACCAATGAATTTTCACATTTGCATACTGTATTTCACCCAATGACGTCATCTGTTATTGGGTGAAACAAGGAATGCTTGCGCAGGATGCAAGTTGGATGCTGCTTGCCAAGAAACCAAAAAAGCGTGTGCAATTTATCTCGGAAGAATTTGTGCGGTCAGTATTGCTGTCGTAAGGACTGATGACGCCAATGTGCATTTCAAACCCGTAGTCGAGCGAGGGATGTGCAAGGGTACGCTCGACCACACTCTGTTACGGCAGCTCGGTAGTCTTGGTAACCGGACTATAATTGACGATTCCTATTCAGTGCTTACGCTGAAAAATGGAAAATCGGGTGCGATTCATATTGGTATTTGACACTCGTTGTGTCCATCAGCTCCTGGCACCGTGGATTGGAAAAGGTGTGTGGGTTGGGTACGCTCTTCCACGTCTTGTACGCAAGCCTTTTTGACAGCATACGTTACCAAACAAGTCGAATGTCGATTACGTACCTTCTGCTATATTCTCTTGGTAAGTTCAGAAGATGAAAGGACCACATTGATGCAACTTTGATTGGTCACACGTTGTTTTTTTTTATCGCTCTAGTTATTGCTCCTCGGAAAGCAGAAAGTGCGTGATTGCTGCATAGAACATGTGCGGTCGGTATTGCTGTCGTAAGGACTGATGACGCCAATGTGCATTTCAAACCCGTAGTCGAGCGAGGGATGTGCAAGGGTACGCTCGACCACAATCTGTTACGGCAGCTCGGTAGTCTTGGTAACCGGACTATAATTGACGATTCCTATTCAGTGCTTACGCTGAAAAATGGAAAATCGGGTGCGATTCATATTGGTATTTGACACTCGTTGTGTCCATCAGCTCCTGGCACCGTGGATTGGAAAAGGTGTGTGGGTTGGGTACGCTCTCCCACGTCTTGTACGCAAGCCTTTTTGACAGCATACGTTACCAAACAAGTCGAATGCCGATTACGTACCTTCTGCTATATTCTCTTGGTAAGTTCAGAAGATGAAAGAACCACATTGATGCAATTTTGATTGGTCACATGTTTTTTTTCTTATGTTTTCCTTGACGACGCAGGCATCAATATGCATATCAGGCGAATCTTTGGATGGTCCAGAAGGGGTACTTCTGCCAAGATAATAATTCCCAACATTTGTATAGTGAGCATTTCGGCTATGGTGCCATCGCAGTGGTTGTGGTTACCCTCTCCGTGAGGAAACAGACAGTGATTGTATCCAAGAACCGAAAGCTAGCAGATGACGAGGAGCGGATAATTGGCAGGAGCCCTAAATGCTTTTAATGTGTCTCATAACTGGTTGATCGCTGTCTCTCCAAGGCCCCCTCTTCTTCTCTCACGTTCCTTTCCACATAGAATCTCCTCCTCGCCTTCAACTTTTTTTCCCCTTTCGCCCAAAAGGCTTTTCTAGTTTCCGTCACCGTTCACTACCGATACTGCTAGAGCGAATACGCCAAATGGCGCAGCGTTCATCGGCCTCAATAAAATCAGTAGTTTCATCCTAAGACTTTTAACGGCTTGTAAAATGCCTCATAGCCGCCTGCATTGATAGTTTTGTAACAGTACAACAAACAAAACTTTAATAAACACCCCCAGATGCAACTTCGAATATATTTGATTTTTTTACCTCAGCTCCGGCTGACCGACACCTTTTTCAATGCTCATGATACGATGAAATTGTCTGTTTTTGTCCATACATGTTGAGCTTCGGTTATGATCTCATTTTTAATGTCGGCAGGAGAACTCCGAATGTTGATGTGCTCCTACATACTATAACACACCGCTTATTGGATGGATTTTACACTACCCCGAGTAAATTTTGCATACATAAGCCCTTAGCATCGCATTAACATAAGAAGAGCTACTTCCAAACACGAGGGAACTGACGACGTCCTGGTATGGTAAGATTCCGACTTTTAAAGTCGCCATGGTTCAATTCGATCTCAGATAGTTTGAGGTTTTTCAGCGTGTGACACAGAAAGCTTTTTGAAACTAATGAAAGACGTTCGTTCCGGTCAGGCAAAGGACCTTTCGTTCCGTCTTTACAAACAGGTTCACATCTAAGAGTTTAGTAGGCTGGTATTAGTCTTTTCACTCATTCTTCTGTGTGATGACCGTTTTTTTTTGAGGGTGGGAATCGTGGGGAATTTTGAATAGTAAACTTCCATTATCTATGCCATATCTATAGCCTTTTGGTGCTCCTTATAGATAAGATCCGTAACTGGAATATGATTGGATGTGCTTTAATGAGTAACTGCTTTTGATTTGGTAAGTGATTCCTTGATTTCCCGATTTGAACCTCCGACGATGTTTTTCAAAACAATATTAGGAGCGAAAAATTGCGGCTTTTTTTTTTTCTTTATTCGCCTTGGAACATTTGGATGCGATCTGACCACCTAGCGATACCCTTGTACCATGACAACCCACAACGAGCTTTTTATTCCCGGTCTGGAACTCATCCAACTCACACCCGACGACGAAGACAACAATAATTACTGTCAAGACGATGAAGATATGTGCTGCTGGGTCAATGACTGTGAAACCCAAGAAAACCTTTTCCAGATCCTGCCTCTAACCCCCGAAGAATCGATCGTGGACGAAGAAAACCATATCCAATGTAATAACGTCAAGGTATTCTTTGAGGAATTGGGCTACTTTACGGAGGAACCTGAACCGATCGATCCAACGCGAGACTACGAAGCAGAAGCCAAACAACTGCTTGAGGAACGGAACAAGACAAGAAAACAGCATATCCATCTGTCTGCAACCCCGTCGCTGGATTACTCACGCTCTGGCGTCTCTTCTGCATCTTCATCCCTTCATCACACTGACTTCCATCATGACAACGATTGGCAATCGCCCTATTACATGGGCAACAACACCCGTCAGCGTGGTGAGCTGCACTGTTACCCTGAGTACAACTCCACGGCCTATTCCTACGCCACATATCCAACAAACAACAACAACATCGCTCTCCATTCTTAGCATTTTTGTGTATCCCATATAATCGCACGGCTTTTCCTGTCTGCCAATCGTCCGATTTTTTTTCCGAGAAACAAAAAAAACACAAATACAGAAACACACCCATCTTCCTATTTTTGATTATCCATATGTATATAGACTTCGTTATATTTAGCAGAAAGCAATAAAAAAATAAAGGGAACGAGCTATCGGTCGTATCGTAAAAGTCATCCGAACCCCTGAATCCGTATTCCGCAGTGAAATTGAGTTTATGGAAATCGCGCCACCTTAATAAGGACCACATGCACAGATGGTGGATGATACGAGAGTTTATCAGCCTACCCCCAAATGGTCATACACCAAAACAAGTAAAAAGCACAATCATGTCACAGGTGTAGAAAGTGAGAATCAAGTGTAAACGCTATGTCTCCCAATGTAACCCCTGAACAGCCGACATGACGTTGCTGAATGAAAACATCTCTTTTTTCATATTCCGTCGGTATAAATGCACTGCTTTTTCCCACGTACACAGAAACACATAACGCATTCGCGTTACTCCTACATCTCGCATCTTTCAGCAATAATGAAACGGTTGGGAATCCTAGAGTATTACCTTTCTGAGGGATCGCCCCTTGTTAGCTAGTTCTGATTCCTTAAACGGTGCAAACGCTCAAAATCAATACTCCCAGACTAGTTAGGTTTTAAGAGTAACACACATAGTAACTGCAAAGCCAGAAATTGCGACACCATTCGTTTCCTCGCTAGTGATATTAAAAAGAACAACTTTTTATGTTTCCTTCGCACACGTACAAGGGATAGTTAGGACGTCAACAGCCCCCTCATTAGCCAGAGGACCTGCTCCTATGTGATCAAATGAGCGATCTAAGATCAGATGCTCTTGCTTGTAGAACAGAAGCTGAATTAGGGGGCATGCTGTGTGTTGCTGTTTACACATTCCTATTTACAGCCAAGAACAACTGTTTTTTTTTTAAAAAAAAAACAACGGTTGCGTTGCCTGAAAAGTCAACTTGCATCGACTGAAAACCAAGTCTGCGCTAATGAAAAATCAAATCTACGTAGTTCAATAAAGGGTTTGCAGGTGCACACATATTGTTCACATACCTACCTCTTCGATTTGCCTTATTCAGACCTCAACTTGGTTCTGTGTCGATGCAAGAGAACGTTTCAAGCATCACAAGCGTTTAATGGTGAGTATTTTCCGTATTCCGTGACAAGAATCTTACCGATGCTTTCACCGTAAAAATCCAACCCGCATTCGTTGCGGTGATATGTTAACGATCTTGTTGTGACCGTTGATATATTTGTGGGCGTCCATTTCCGATCCACACCGAGTCGCTAATCAAGAACATATTCTTCGCCGCGTTTAGATCGCGCTGCCAAAGTATCTTGCAGTTTTTGCACGACTGGACACCTTAGAGACGCTGACCTTCCGCCGTCCTTGTGTCTTCCATATTCTTTCTGTTGCACTTACAACAAACCTAAAAGGTATAATTAGTATCGGTCATGGAAACAAGCCTTGCCACACTTTTGATGTATTACATTCATCGATCTCAAGCATCAACATTTCACCGACTGTTCGTATCTTTTTAGCATTGCGCGACAAGTTTTCGCAAGCCCTTGCTTTTTCCCCTTGATATTCGAAAACATTGTATTGCCAAAAAGTATTACTGGCATTCTGCCACCAGGATCGTGTTGACGTAGAGGGCGCCACTGAGTCGTTCTTCGCGCGGACACACTTCGTTGCCCTAACATTACGTTCGTGAGAATCTGTATAATAGGCTGGATGGTTATACCAAGTGGGTGCGAGTTTTGCAGTTTTGTATGCGCGATTTTTGCCTTTGTATTTCGATGTCGTTACTGGACAATGATTTCCTACTATACAGCATTAACTGAGAACATAAATTGCTTATTTTTGTCTCACCTCTGTTTTTGCTTTTTCTTTCTTTCTCTTCGCTTGGTTACACTTTAGGATCAGTATACTGGCTATTTCATTCCTTGCACGTTGCCGTAGTTGGTAACCTTGGAATCAGCATTGTACTGTGCTCAAATCGTAGAAATTTTCCCGTGCTTCTAGACATCCAAATAGCGTTATACTTATATTGAATCCGCTGACTTCGGAGTCGGTATATTTTCTTCAATGGCATCAATACAAGCGCATTTCTTTTTCGCACCAAGAACTTTGCTACATTTGTTGCTTTGTAACATTGCGTAATATCCTGACGATGTGAATCGGCGGACAGCATGAGGTCGATCTGTTGATCCACCGTACGCAGAAGCGTAAACATTAGTGAGACCAGGATCACAATCGCAAGGATAAAAAAAGTGGTAGATTTCTGCAGCTGTGAAATCATCAAGATCCAAATTGACTGTGTGATGCGGAGGAAGCTTCTTCCTTGCAAAAATAACATCGACTGAATAGCCATCAGACATGATTGCATTGGTAAAAAGACACTGACCGTTCCTTCACTGAAGGAGATCTTCCGGTCCGGAGTACCGCATAAGAAATCAAAATCCACGCTCGTAACAGCTGTTGTATCGCCTTTTAAATCCGAGTTATCCAAGTCGGAATGCCTTATAAAAGAGACTTGCATTGGATCCAAAGTCATTCCCTTTCGTGCTAGTAGGACTTATCAGATATTGCCTATCAAAGTTGTTCCGTAAAAAAATTTTTATCTTACTTTTATCAAATATCCTTACATAGAGTGTTTGCTGTAGTTGTGTCTGATTCTGTTGCAGGGCGCTTCACTACGGTATGCTTCACTACAAGACATTCCATTATGGTGCACTCCACTGTGAGATACCTCGCGATTTCCGTACTACACTACGCCTGAATATGACAACCGGCGACACTTCTATTTTGCTATCCGCTCAGAATTTGGGGGTCTGGAGCGTTCAGTTGGAGTGTACGTAGTAATTTCCGGCACAGCGTCACATGTGATACAAAGATATACGTCCAAATGACAAGATGGAACCAGTACGTATGTAACCAATCAGTCACAATTCGTCATGGATCCCACTTTGCATAATCTGAGCCGTTCAACATCAGCTTGCGCTAAGGCCCTTTTCTTTCTATCGTCTTCGGTTCTTGACTTAACCGGTAAAGTCTGCGTTAACTGCCCCAAAGTTTTAACCATCCTTCCATACGAATGATAGTAGACCGTACTATTTATGGACCATATTCGTTCGACACAAGGTGTCGCCTTAGTTTACTACTACATGCGGTGAGTCTATCGTTATTGCAGATATCCGCAACAATATTCTAATGTATACATTCTCAAATATCCATGTATCCAATACCTTACGCGTTGGTCTGACTTTCAGTCAACCGCGCTTAGAGTATGGGTCTGCAATGCAGGCCAGGAACATCTTCGGGGCTTTCTCGCCTGCCATTTCTACATCAGTCTTTTGCACTGAATACTTTTTCGACACTGCAGGCGGCCTCGGACGAGTCACACCTGCGGTACCTGACCACCAAGTTAGGATTACAAGGGCTCCTTGTAAGGATGATATGTAAAATGATATCTTGTTTGTCTCTTCGATTGTTGTTACACATACGACTTCGTGTATCGTTGTGTCCTAGTCCATTACAGCTAATGCACACGCTCATATACCATGTGAGATGGATTTAGGCAGAGTCCAGCTTACCTATCATTATTTCTTGGTCTTGCACGCATCGTGCCTCGTCTTTCAGTTTTATTGGTTGCTTCTTTTTTTATTTTTCAAAACGGCGCTGCGTTTTCTTTTCATGATAGACGGTTAAAGGATGTTAAAAAAAAGGAAGAGATTAAATCAGACAGTTATTGATTTCATTGTGACATTTATGCTTTGATAAAGGATGTCACTCTGATCAAATCTCACGTAGTCGATTGATTGATCCTGTATCAAACAATTCAAAGAACTCATATCAATTAAAACTTTGATAGATGAGGGAACTCGCACGCGTGACATCGCTACGTAAAGAAGACAGCATGTAAGCACATCGCATCAGAGATATAAGCCTACATAATCAAATGTCTGGACTTGAGCTTCGTTGGTCATTGTGACAAAAGCCAAACGAGCTGGGCACTGAGTGCGCTTAAACACAATTGATGAGTCAGCATCGTTTGGTTCACCTATGTATGCACCAGCTGTACGCTATGACATGAATTTGCCACTGTTTTATGGGCGTGTTTACCCAAAGAAGTAAAGGTAAATCTGCTATTTATGCGTGAATTTAAGTATTAAAACCATCATCTTCTCGCATCTACTCAGCTATGCGTGGAAAATGGGGTTCAGAGGAAGAAGTATCTTCGGACCACAGCTGGAGAGTTGAACCAGAACTCGCTAAACAGGAGGCACATGCGCAAAAGAAGTAAGGCCAACGAACTTCTCTGATTCTGCTCTAACTTCCTATTACACCAGAGGAGAAACGCTGCTGTCAGAAACTCAGAGAAGGCCTTGGCCGAAACTTCTGTGAAGACGGCCAAAAGCGCGAGAGAAGTATTTGAAAGCCATAAAGTAATGCGTTACTCTCTTTGTTGATTTACCGCACATTTAACTTAATCCTATTGATTTAGATTGCCACAGAGAAAAGGGAGATGTTACAGTCCTTTTACCACTCGAATAGGTGTAAAAAGAAAAGACGCGCTCAATGTATTTGCACTACTCCGTCGTATGCTCGAATAGCGAGTGCAGAAAGAAAGTTTACTGGAACTTATGGCGAAAAGTCAGCAAACAGAAAAAGTCGATTAGTAATGTGTATAAGTGTAGGAGGTGTCAGACTGGATTCACGTATAAGAGGGAATACAAGAAGAGGAGGAAAAAGATGAGAGAAGGAGAGACACACACAGAATATATTCGACAGTGGCCATTACAAATGAACATAGTACTTCCCGGACCCAGACCTGTGCCACGCGCTTCTCCCGCGCTCTCCGCCCGAGAGGGCAGAAGGAGGTGAAGGAAAAATTGAAAACGGCGTCTATCAACGGAAGTTCCGTTTCTACGAGTGCAAAATGTCCCTGATATCAAAATGGATAGAATACAAGCAAACAAGACATAGAAGCTGCAAAATCTATTGCACTTGCTGGCACCAGCCGAATGCTCGCTCGCGTTTCCCATTTCTGCCATTTTTCATCCTCATGTCATTCAATATCTGTTTTAAGCTTCTCCGGTTCATCGTTTATCTCTATCGTTTTGGGAAGTGTTTGTGGTCATCCAGGTGCAGACTACTAGCATTAATGCAAGATGATCTACTTCCCAGCGTAAACGCGCATCATTTTCCAGCGCAAAATTTATTGCAAAACGTTTATTCAATTCCTAGTAATTTTCTTTAGCCTCTTTAGGTAAGGTTTCACCTTTCTTTTTGATAACGCCCAGATGAATGATGCGATCACCAGACATAGCGACAGGATTCGAACTGCGTCCGATGACCTATTGATGATCGACGTAAGCAAATATACTTACACATGTAAACATTTCCTCACGCACAATACCAGTACAAGGAGCAAAGTATTCGTCCACAACGTTTCCAAAGATGTTCTTGATACGTGCAACAAGATCACCCTTGCGAATGCTTGTGTTGACGGCTGGATACACTTCTAGAACTCCTCCAGTCTTTGTATAAATCTATGAGAAAATATAAATATCCACCTCCAGTTGATTTTGCAGGCTTTACCCAGAATCCTTTGGAGCACAGGATGGTGGTAGGTGGACCAGGTAATGGAATCTGCTCACCATTCCCATCGAAAACTTCCAAAGGAAACATGTCCAAATGGTCTAGTATGCGCATTACACCGACATAGGACCACTACACGGGATAAGCATTTGATGTGTGAGAGCGTTTCACAACGTGCCTGTACGTATTGTGTCTGAAACAACTGTGGATTTCCTATTTCCACGGTAATCGCCTTAATTCCACGAGCAGATGCAGCCGATCTCAATGTTCCTAAAGAGAAAATAAATGGTCCTTTAAGTCAATATCGAATATTACGCGGCGTACCGTCCTGTCCAGAATTGTGCAACACAATCTGAGGCTGCTGCAAGTGTGCCATCACAGCTGCCATGGGATCGTTCTATTACTACCCTTTAGATAGAATCACTGAATTGTGCAGGTATACGTACCATGTCGGCTCGTACATAGTATGAGTTAACTCTTCCAAAGCTTGCTGTGTGTAGATCAATGAGGTAGTTGAACTGTGATATGATTTTGTTCATCAGCTGATAACAATAGACCTGTGAAGCAAACCCGTCCTCTCTTCCAGGAAAGAGACGATTCAAATCACGTCCATCGGCATACTCTCGTGTAAACTTAAGGTAGCCAGAAACATTGACGCAAGGAACAGCGACAACCGTACCATGTAGTTTCTTGACATCGATCTCAGAAACAACACTATTCATCTATAAAAAACGTACCCATTCAACCGGAAATATGGCTCCTTACCGGTGGATACACGGGACACCATTCAGTTCATTTCCGTGGACAGCTGCTGTTATGCCCACAACCGGTCTACGTTGATGTAATAAGTAAGTGTCGTAAATAGGAAGGCGATGGTTTCCTTACCCCTCTTCCGACCCACGACAAACAATGACAGGTAATCGCACCCATTCACTCAGTCCTTGTTTCACCATCTTTATCCATGCCGTACTGATACTGTGATGGGGAAAATCTTCAACCACCAACCTGTCGCGTACTACTGGAGGTGGTACATCCGTATCTTTGGGTATCAATGGAAAGGTAGGTGGATCATAGACTTGCATTGCATCCAATTTCCCTCTCAGCATAGCTAAGCTGTCCCTGCGTCCATGGTCATCCTTTTCCAATTGTTTAATAGTTGTGGCTAATTCGCCACCCACTTCATCATACGACGTTGGAATTGCGCTTGCAGAGGCTGTTGCTTCTTTGGCAGCCAAAGTTTGAGCAATATCCTGCGGCAGGTTCCAAAATGGCTGATCATCGTATATTACCAAAGATCCTTTTCGACGAGGCACTCTTCGCTGACTGGGGGCATTGTTTGTATCTTGTGGTAAACCAGCAGATTCCGTTCCAGTTCTGGGCACAGAGGGTGTCTGAGCTGCGGATGCATTTGCCATTGAAGTACCAAAATAATCGGACGTTGTGATAGTTGATGGTGCACCAGTTGGTTTCGTTTCTGAAATCTGTATTGTGACCAGAGTTGCATCTATCCGATTTTGGAAAATGAGCGAATAGTATCTTTTTGAGAAAATGATCATTATCCACTAACCTTCATCACGATTTCCGATGTTTCCGTAAGCATCCGTCGCTTGCATAACCATGCTTGTTGGACTTGCATCTTCATCTCTTTCAACGTAAAGTGTCTGACCCTGCGAGAGAACCTGCGAGTGTCCATTCAAATGATTCTCATCCAACCCGATTCGAACGTGTCCCTCAACCACGTAGACCAAAGCAAACGAACCAAGAATCAGTTTCTTTCCAGTCTCGCCGCTTTCGTTCGACACAGGTTGGCCAATCTTTTCCACGTAGAATTGAGCCGTACCAAGATTACGGTGGACCATGAAAAGCAAGTTCTTCACTGGTGCATTGGTAACCTTGCAACTCGTAGCCCTGGGTTTTTGTCTTTTTAGTTAATGCAATCCATTTGAGGAGTTTCAATTTACCATTCACCATTCCAAGAATAGGGAAAAAGCGGCTTAATGTTTGTTGCCACTTCGTCACCTTGATGGCTGAGCAATAAAGTAGGTTTTCTGTTGTCACCACTAGGTAGTATGACTGTGGTGCTAGAGAAGGATATGAACATATGCAATGATGATGTTTGCCCTTACCATTGATATTCCGGAAACACCGAAATATTACAGTCTGCTTCCATGACGTTTACGCTGAGACGCCAGAAGAAGGTATCTATTCGATAGTCCTTTTCCGGTGGATAGATACTAATTTCTGAAGTTGTTCCTAGCCCATTCTTCCAGGGTTGCTTATCGTAATTGCTATTGTCATCCTGTCATTAGTGGAGAGGTTTCAAAGAAATAGTATTTACCTTGGCTCAAGGCGTTTAACATTCAGTAGTGTAGGCTCGGGCGAGTCGGATTCAAGGATAGTGCCTTTTGGAATTTCTGTGTCTCTGCGGCTCATGGTCGACTGATGGCTGACAAGAAGGTGGTAGAATTCTTATGCACGCCCTACTGGTTTTTCTGTTGAGATTGAAAAAAGATGGCCACCTTAAGCAAAGCTGAGGAACTGAGTTGATGAAATCAACCAATCATATGTATCATTTCTGTATGACCTTACACGGCACAGAACCCAAGGGAATGTTTGGTTGGCGAACATCCGAATCAGACCGCTATCTTAACACTGTTGTCATAAATCACTCAGTAACTTCGGGAAAGATTAGTTGATTTTGAAAAAACATGGTTGGTTCGCTGATTCTACGTTAGCTAAAGGAAAAAATCGAGTCAACAGCTCAGAGTACTATCGTTTATCCATCTTCTTGTTAATCTAAACAGAGTACGTGCTATAAAATCTGTTTTCAACTGTAGCAGCGAGATATTGTCCATTGGGGGTAGTCACTGGATTCTTCAATTCGGTTTTAAAATCATCTGCACTAGATATTGATGAGACCACCCTGATGTAACCAGCTTTCTGAGCTGTTTCTTTCAGAAGCTGTGCTTCCGATGATAATAGTTTGAAGTCATGAAATTTGTTTCGAAACCTTCTTTCCTCGTTTTTCTTTTTTTAAAAAAAATAATAACTGAGTTTTTAAACCAAGATCCTGATAAGAGTCCCGAAGAGCATTGAGATCGTATCATCATTTCGCGGCCAGTACAGAAAGACTATGAGGAGTATGAAGTGTAGCGTTTTGTACCTCATTAAAATATTGACTGTGATCAAGACCATTTAGTCTAGCTTCATGCCAGTTTTGAGCTGAAAGACAATGTAGTCGACAACCACGCAGGCCCGCCCGTTTGGGGGGTTGTAGCTTTGGTGCAGCTCAACATGTTCTATCATCGCTTGGACAAACGCAAGCAAAAGATCTTATCCATTACACAGTGACAATAGCAGCAGTACATCTGTTCAGAAAGTGTTGAGACTGCACAAGATCCTGATAGTAATTTGTATTTCTATTATGTAACAAGCATAACTTCAGAAGGTCTTACCTCACGTTTTCTTGGAATAATGTGGAAAGCACGAGGTATCTATAGGAAGAAAAGACTCATCTAGATAGCTTATGACTATGTTGTCTTTTCATGCTAATTTTGGTTCTTGTTTCTTCCGATAAGTACCATTCTGATGGGAGGATGATATGACCCTAACTTCAAGCCTTGCTCACCATGCGTAACAAGACACAGTCAATCGTGGAACTTCACAAATACGCTATGGCCATCGAGTAAAGGACATATGTCGTCATGATGTATGAGATTACGTTAATATCACATAGAACTTCAGGAAGTACTATTGATGGATAGATATTGCGAAACCTGCTTTAGAACAACTTCCCCGGCCTTGAAACCATAAAGAGCTCCAAATGTGCGGCGACAAAAGGTGAGAAGATTTGCAGCTGAAAAAAAAAATGGTATCCTCAATATCAAAGGCAGCAAATAAATGTGTAAAAAAAACTCACGACTCTTTGGTACGCCTAAAGTACATAATTGATTGAAATGACAATTGCTATTAGATAGGGCAGACGTTTTTAAAAGGAAACAAATTCCTGATTCAGGAAAAGTCTTCCAAAGGAGATGATACAAGCGTAAAAGCTTCGAACAACTTTCAGATAGCTTTGGAGAAGTCTGACCATTTTCCTGAAGAATCAAGGAACTTTCAGAAAAAACGGGTCCGCAACCTAACATGCGGTACATTAATGAAAAGCACTTACCATATTTAACAGTATCAGTACATGAATTTTCGATTTCGATCCATCATCTAGGCTGATCCTTAAAGGCTTGTTTCCACGCTAATATTTGGCACCACTCTGTACTGAATAAGAAATCATGCGTTACTAGTTATTGAATGTACCTCTACGCTGATCTTTGAATTTTCCGTCTATGAAGAGTCAAGTTTGAGCTGAGAGAAGATTAACTATAGGATTACTTGTATATAAGCTGATGGTGGTTTCACACTCTACTTAAATCAATCTGGTCCTTTGATGGATACAAAATTCATATATAGTGGCACAAAAATGCATGGCTAGTATGCAAAACAAATATAGGATGATATCCTTACTTACCCACGGATGGTGATGTTGCCGACAGCGGTAGCCGTCCTGGTAAGGCCGCCGAGACATACAACGTGGCGGTGATGGCCAGCGGTGGAGGCTATTTACTCTAGAGCACTGAAAGCGGTACAACGTCTGGCTGTCTATTGCAGAATATGCATGATACTGAATGCGCGACCACATGTCCTTAACCGAAACGGAAGGATTGCCACAGCCAAGACAGTTCAGCACAGAAGCCCTGCAGACTAAGGGATAGACAGAACAGATATGAGTAGTCCTGGATGTGCATTCCAGCAGAAATACCGGGACGTTAAAAGAAACAGAGCAGAAGGAAAAAGAAGGATTGACACGTCCTGTTAGATACCAATTACACCTTGCTATCTAAAAAAACGTTGTTGTTGGACATTGAAACCAGTAAATTAGAATGACGAACAGATAGTACGCCAAGGAAATGCTCTTTGGGTTGCTGCATGAGGTCCTACTTCCCGCACCAGTTTCAACGCTTCGGCAAGCAAAAAGAACTACATCCGACGTAGAGTTTGTTTCGGAGCTGACGCCAAACAGCTCAAGACCAGCGCAGGATTATAGTGTAGCTCTGACACATCCGGATCAATTGCATAAATAATGTGGATACTTATGCTCCCTTTCTTGATCCCGCGCAGTAATGGATCTTGGGGGGATTCCGTAAATGATTATAAACAACTCAGCTGGATGCGTTCTTTGGAAGACACTCCATTAGCAATCTTATCAATAACAAAAGCATGTTTCAGATATTCCAAAGTAACTGCTGGATTTTGAATACCCATTTGCGTCTATTCGGAGATATTTGACGTTACTTCCAGATAAACCCTGCGTCTTGGAGCACGTATTTTTACGTTTATCCGATGCTGTGATTTTCGTATCATACTCTTCCATGTTACGTTTGTGTCATTGATAGCTTTCCATTATCTAAGGCAGGGACAGGAATTCATTGTCTCGTGCAAATGACGTGATAAAAATAGGGCTCGATTATCTGGTGTTCGAGACAGGATACCATCGTCTCGTGCAGACGATCAATCAGTGATCGGATTTTTTATTTCATGCAAAGAGTGTGTGAAAGGTACGGTGTTCTTTATCTCACACAAAAGGCGTGTCGATGACAGGGTACCATCGTGTCATGCAAAGGGGTGAATCAGTGATCGGGTTCTCTTGGCTCATAAAAACGATGTCTCAGAAGCAGGATTCTGTCGTCTCATGCAAAAAGTGTGTTGAAGATAGGTTCCTTTTCTCTCACACAAAAAGGATGTCTCAGATAACGGAAAATGATGCATATTCAAAGGAACCACTTCTTTTTCCTTTTTTTTCTTCTTCTTTGGCTCTGTTGGTACAAACATCCCCGGTACGGATGTCAACTTCTTTATTACATATCCACGATCACCCATTTTTTTGTATGCCGTTTAGGCTGCATGACCGCTGTGCCGAACCGTTTTGGCCGTGTTGGTGCTTTATGCCCACACTCAAAGTACGTAAACGTTGTCACACACACACACACACACACACACGCACACACACAGTATCGCTCATCTCCCGCGACAGATTGCCAGACGA